>JAMKCH010010970.1:0-28119 GCA_023653785.1 Ophioderma brevispina
GATGGTATGAGCAATGGTTCATCCTCTACTTGAACCTTAAAGCAGTTTTGGACAACCCATCTAGCAAGCCCAAAGGCTGTGGCCTGATAGGACGAAAGCATGGTCACCTCCACAGACTCAGAAACTGGCGTGGCGACAAAAAAGACTTCCTTCAACAAGATCGGATGTAGAAGTAGAATTCACCACACTCGTTATGGAGCGCACAAACCATAGCCAAATCATAGATGACTGTGAGGCCTACAAGTCCCCAAGAGGAATCCCAGGCCTGACAACCTGGATGATGAAACTATCAGCTGGCCAAAGACGGAATCTTCCACGTGATTTGGACTTGCACGAAACGGAACGGACATTTATTTGTTTCAAATACTGTGAAAGTGAATATGTAAGGGGTGAGGGAAATTCCTCATGGAAGGGATTCAAAATCAAAACAACTTACATGGGGGTTCTATCTAAAAGAACAGTGATCACATCTTAAAAATTAAGTTGGTAAGTCTCATAGAGCTAAAATCGAGTGATGAATCGAATTAACTTAATGATTAGGTAGAATGGAGTAGTCTTTAACAGGTTAAAACCTACTAAGAGTTCTTGTGTAGTGATGTCCAATCTACATTTTATCGGTATCGGCCGATACCAATATTTTCGTAAACCGATCGGCCTGATACCGATCCAATACGGATTATTTTTTTAATGACCAAATGTAAGGAATTTTCCATATACCAATAATACAAACTTTACATGTAAGGAGTCCTCTTGTTTGTCTGCTATTAAGACAAGTTCATTCAGCAAAACCCATATATGCTTTGTTCATGAAAAGGATGTTTGAACAGGTATATATGCCCATGATAAAAGTTCATCCTTGTAGTAACGCCATATATGGTGACGCTGAGGAAAAATTGAAGTGAACAATAGAGTGGGATGTTTCTTAGGGAAAACTGATTGTATATGGTATTTGAATGCAGAATGTTTATAATACTGTGTTTGAATTTTAGCCACGTTTTGTACACGGTCATCAAATCGAAAAGAAGAGCAGAATATCAGTAGCTAATTCCAAATGCATTTGCTTCCAATGGGGTTTTTTGTACAGGTATAGTCATGTGAATCGTTAGCGATTTGAAACATTCTTAAAATGCAAGTTTGTGATCAGTACTATCATTTTAGCCATGTTTAATCTCTACGATTTATATCAGTACTGTACAAAACCTCATTGGAAGAAATGCATTGTGGGAAGCTACTGCTATCTTCTCTTGGTAGTAAGGGAGATTTTCTGATCTTTCTGCCAGGTGAACAAACTTTTATAAGAAAAATAGAATTTATTTTTTTTTATTTTACAGCCTAGTCTCGCAGTTCTCAAAGTCTACCTTAGCTAAAGTGCCCAACTTGCCGAGATTACCAACTACTGCTATTATACACCATCTGATGAGGCTTCCATGGAAGGATCCTCAATGCAAGCACCATTTCTTCCACGGGGGAAATGAATGATGAGGAAAATAGTGAAAATGCTCAACATGACCAAGTGAAGACGACATCCATACTGAAGGTTGGTACTAAGATAATAAGATTGAGCTTTGGTAGCCCGTTGCTGGCTCACAATCAACTTCCTTAGAACTTTCAATATTATTTAGTTATTATTTTGAGCAAGTATATAATATATCTAATATTCAAGTAAACCCAAACCCATTGGTGAACAAGTTTACAAAACTAAAGAAAAAATAATCTAATTAAAACATTGTCGGAAAAAGTTATTGATGCACAATAAAGCCCAAGAATCAGATTTGTTTCAAGTATTCCAATCGGTCAAACTATGCGAGACCATCATACATTTTGATATTGGAACTACATTCATTATTTTTTATTGATAGTTTCATTCCAATGTTTTTCACACAAAAGAGTCTAAATATTAGAAAATTGCATTTTTTTAATATGTTGATCCTCAAACAATATTTTTGTAAATTGATTTGACAATCATGTGGAATGATTTGACTCACTTCCGGGGAATTTACCTTTCTAAAAAATCATCATAAAACACTTTTTCCCATTTTGGTTATGGCTACCTGAAACAAATTTGATTGTTTTAAGGCCTAATACGTTCTTACCACAATAATTGCTAAAAATCTTTCATCACTAAACTTAAGAATTTTTATAAATCAATTATTTCCTGAACTATAGTTATATTTGCATGATTCCTTAAAAAAAGTTCATTGCAATAATTGATTAAAGTGTCAGAAAGTTCTAAAAAGAGTTACAAATATTTATCTTTCATTAGCAGTCCCCCCCCAGCCTCATCAGCCATCGGATAACCACCGCAATCAATTGGGTCATAATCTCACATTTGTGTTCACCCATGTTACAGTCACTTTACCAAGGCCAAAACCACTCTTAACCTAACGTAAAAACGGATTCAAACTCCTTATAACAACAATCCACTGTAAATAAACTTATCTAGCAAATATTAAAACAAAGTATGTATTTTAATGTTTTGCTAAATCAATCTCAATCAAACATCAATTCTGTATCATCAATAATCAAAGATTAATTCTATAAAAAGTTGTTATTATGAACTACTAAACCTTACTACTACTGGTGTGTGCCGGCGGACGCGGGCTGGCAGCGATATTACTATTAGATGCAGAACTTGCAAGAATCCTGGCGAATAATTCCCCTGCGCAAATTTCCGTAGTGGGCTTGTCCACAGACGACTTGTCCTTACTGAAGAAAACCAGCTCCTAATGACTCCCGAGGCTTGGAGGTCGACTAAATATCAAGTCATAGATGGCTGTAGCTTGTTTATCTTGGATAACTCAGAGGCCACAAATGCGGAAACCGAAGACGGCTACACAATCGGACAACTGCTGAGCTGAGACTACTATGACAACTTCCACTATATGGAAGACTTGTACTGGCTGTGATTACGGTCACTGTCAACTTGGAAACTTCTGCTAATAACTTAGGGCAAGATGTTAATAAACTCTGCTAATAACTTAATTGGAGTAAGATGTCATGATACTCTGACTCATCTTCTCTCAGCCAGAAGCTTTATATATCCTCTCAAACAATACTTGAAGGATCTAGTCCTCTCTATAATGAGTCCTGTACTTAATATAGTCATTACATCATAAGTCTGGAAATGCCTCTACCATTCCACATATACTGTATAGATTTGGGATCTCATCGCAGCTACTCCCTGACTGTGTAATTATACAGCAGTGGGCCACTATGGTCAGACCCTATACCCTTGGGTTTCTCTCCTAACTCCAGAACTTTCCTAAACTTTCCTTTTGTTCTAACCCACACCAGTTTGCCACCACAACAGGTCTATTTTTATTTTTTATTTAGATTATTTACAATATTGTTGTGCTAATTTATGACTTAATTTAGCTCAAAGTGAAATATCCATTGCTAATTCTTGGGCTGTAACACCCTCCCCCTTAAAAGAAAAAAGTTTGATGAAAAGCCAACTTTCGTAACACTATTTAAGGCTCTTAAATAGCTTAAACTTCCTTTACATAACTTATTACAATTTTACAACTTTCCTTTTTAAAAGCTCTACTTGTTTCTGACTTAACTACAACATCTGGATAATGCATCAGCTCATTATCTTTGGCCGGTGATGTGTCTGATGTATAGGTTGTATTCTTGCAAGATCAAACTCCACCTCACCAGCCTATGATTCTTGTTTTTCATCCTGTGGATGAGGGTGAGGGGGTTGTGATCACACTATAGAAAAACACGCACTGGGTGCCCTTGTGGTGCCAAGTAATAACATCAAAATGCCCTAATGCGCAAAATCAGAAGTAAGAAACACTCCTTCTATATAGTGGAGGTAATTTCTCTGTTGCTTTTAAATTTCTTGGAGAAATACGAAATAGGGTGTTCTATTCCGCCTTCTCCTTCTTGCATAAGAACTCCACCACACCCTATGTCACTGGCATCTATGCCAACTTGAATTGGTTCTGAAAGTCTGGTGCAATCAGAACTGGTTCACTAATCATATGGCTTTGATTTTCTGGAAACTAACTTCACATTCCTGCGAGCCCCCCAACCCCCCCCCCCGCCCCCCCCCCGCCCAACAATTTGGGACATTTTTGGCTACAAATTTGTCAAGGACTGGCAATAATCTGAAAAGTTTTACAAAACCTCCTGTAATATCCAGCCATACCTAGCTCTCTGAAGTTTCTTTCCTGGTTACTAGGTGTGGGACTTCTCATGCGTTCAACTTAGCCTTGCCAGGCGTGACTTGCCTTGACCTACTATAAAAACATGGCCTAATAAGTGGACATTGGCATGGCAAACTTCACTCTTGACCAATTGACTTCATTTGTTTTCAGACAACTTCGAACAAGTGAGAGCTGCCCAATGTGTTGTTCCCCAGATCTGACTGTATACAATCAAATCCAACATAGGCTTAACAGCCTTCTATGTCAGCAACTACTATGATTTACCGTTCTTTGGAAGGTTGCCGGTGAGTTTTTCATACCGAACGGCCTAACCCGTTACTGAAAAAGCCCATCCGGGGTGCAAACTGCTGAAACTTCCTTTGCCACGGTCATACGGGGAACCTGCCATACCCCTTTAAAAGGTCAAACTTGCTTACATACTTTGAATTGCCAATTTTGTCATGCAATCATCATCCTAGGTATTGGAAATTAATCATCTTTGAACATTGATTTACCTTCTTAAGGTCTGACAAACCTAAGGGAACCATCAGGTTTTGGAACAAAATACATGGGGACTCCATTCCTTTTGCTGCTTCATTGTTTTTCACATGTACTCTTATCTCTTTTGTTGAGAGTTCTTTCTTCTAGGACTTTACTCTGTAAGGGTGGCTTGTTTTTTATTGGTGCACATCACCCACATCAACACATGGTAAGCGGCAGTGGTTCTACTAGGAAAATCAGGAAAAATATCTTCAAACTCATGAATCAACTGCTTGATTTCACTTGTTGATTTTCTGAAAGATGGCAGGCGCGGACCAGGGAGGGGCGGACGGGGCCGCGCGCCCCCCCGTAATTCCTCAAATTCTTGCAAAAATCAGCGCATTTTGAGCTATTTTGGACGTCATTACGCCTCATCCCCCCGGTATGTGACATTTTTTTCAATCCTGGATCCCCACTGGATGGCCTAGTTTGTATCCAAATCTTTGAGCACATCTGAATTTTGCAATTTGATTGGATATCATGCTGCTGTTATCATTGTTTGCACTATGAACAATTTAGATTCATGATTGTCGTCATGTTTACTTTCCATGGTACCATGGGACCATGGTTATCTGCCTGCAGTTGATGTCCGGGATTGGAAACCAGACTAACACTTGGTCGCCTGGGCCTAAAGACCCGACTCTTGGCATCTTGGTCAAACCATCTTCTTCATTTTGGTTCTGGGCTTCTCAAATTCTCCCTGGCAATTTCATTTGCCCTATTTGACCTATACTTAAATTTTGGAACCATATCCAAAAGGTGGGTTTCAGTTTCATCATTTCACCATTTTCCCTGTAGGAGTTTCAAGGGACCGCGAACTGTACGCCCAAAACTAACTCAAAGGGAACTGAAACGTAGGGTTTCCTGAACGCTTCCCTTGCATCAAACAATAACAAGTGAACTCCCTCAGCCCAGTCCTTCTCAATTCCAAACAGTAGTCCTAATCATATTCTTCAGAGTTTGGTTGAATCTCTCTAAAGCTCCTTGGACTCGGCAGGTAGGCACTTGACAAATACTGTTCTATCCCTCACTCATACATCACATATTAAATAGGCCACATGTAAATATTACCCCTGATCTGACTGAATTGCCTTAGGTAGGCCTACAAATAGTGAAAACCTTGGTCAAAGCCTTCACTATGGTTTTTAGCCTTAAGATTCCTTAAGGGTGGGCCTCAGGAAACCTGGTAGAGGCACACATTATAGTAAGTAGGTACTGATTACCTGACTTGTCCTAGGAGAGTTCCTACACAGTCAACTATGACCCTAACTAAATGGCTCTCACGATGCCGGTATCGGTTTCAGAGAAGCGGGCGGGATTTCTGATTATGCTTGCCAACGACTTGACAATAGACAAGATCTACGTATTCAGAAACTCCTTAACGAAGTGTAGGCCACCAAAAATGGTTCAAAATCCTATCATGCGTCTTCTTGACTCCTAATTGTCCTGCCATAGGACTATCATGGGCAATGCTGATGACTACCTGTGATAACCTTTGAGGAACAACTATCTGATTAACAACTTTCCACTCATCACTTGCCGAGCATCTGGTGGCCTCCATTTCCTCCTCATAGCACACCATTGTGTTTGTAAACACACACCAGAACGTCCTCAGACTCCAGCAGGGTTACTGCCTTTGACTAAGATCTTGAGTGCATGAATCAGTCTCCATGTTACAAGAACTAACTGCTATGACTTAAGGGACCATCAGCATCTCCCCACATGCACTTGCTCAGGGTCTGACATCTTTTGGAGAACCTGTCTCCCCTGAAGAGGGAAGTTGACCTGGTTCATCTCAATGTTTGTCATGAATGTGTACTCTAAATCTAAATTAGGGACAAGGTCATCCTCCTTTTGCATTCAATCCCTCATTTGTTTGTGAGGTCCAATTTCACATATCAAGGTCACACGTCATGTTAGGCCCGATTTTCTCTAACTGTGATGGCATGCTACACAAGCGGTCCGATGACTGATGTATTTTTTTTTTTTTGCACTGTCGGTGTTGAAATTGTGGAGGTGGACGTCGTGTGGGTGGCTGTGCTGTGCTATCTCTGCCCTTGTCCACAATTAAGCCGGGTGTTGATGTGACCCAATATTGATAATCGGGGGGGTAAATTGACTTTTTCGATTTGGAGCATATGTATCGGTAGTGGCTTAAATGCCTATTGATCTGTAAACTGTACTTTTTTTTTTGCATGTTTTCAATCTTTACAATGTAGAGGTATATCTGATATCTTCAAAGTGGGTTGGTAAATTACACGCTTTTCCATAATTAGATATGTCCGAGGCGTAGTACAATATATGGGGGTGACCGTTTTTCCATTGTCTGAGCGCAATGCAATTAAATATAAAGCACCTATGATACTGCCATTCGGGACGGGTCACATCTGCTACATGGTAATTAAAAGGCCATGACATGATTGCAAATAGCTCCTCCCAAGACCCCCTGTTTTAAGTGTTTGACGTAAGCTGCTGTTTTTCTCATCCGCCCTGTGACATAGGGTATTAAAGGTACTGTAAGGGTGATATTTTCGCGCGTGTAATTTTGTCGCGTGTCTGTAATTTTTAACGTTTTTGCTTGTTTTTAGGTTCGCTTTTTCGGCTGTCCTGCATGGGCCTGCACCAAGTTAACATTTTCTCGGGTTTTGTGTTTTCGCTCTGGCTCGGGTGCGCGGGAGGCCGCGAAGGTTATGTATCGCGAGAATTTCCCTTTTGCAGTATTTGGAGTAAAGTTGTGTGGGTTGGTGCTCTGTGGTGCTTGCATTCATAGCGTTTTGGCTCCCTATTGTATCAGGTTGATATGGCCATATGGAATTTTATAACATACGGTGTTATTGGGGAGAAGGCTGTTTCATCAAGTTGAAATTATAAGTTAAATCTTGTCAGAGCCTTTACATGTATATACCAGTAACATAATTATGTACGGGTATTTTCCGGACTTTAACATTAGTGTTCAAATCTATACACTCTAACATGGTTAAATTAAATCTTAAATCATTGTTTACTTATCTGGATGTCATCATAATTTTTTTTTTTTTTTTTTTTTTTTTTGTTGTGTATCACTTGTAGTGTATGCATGCATGTGTCTTGCAAGAAGAATAATAAAATTATAAATGAGAAAAAAAATAAGTCATCCTCCCTTCCTATCACTACTTGCTTCAAGCAATGGGGCTTTCCAGGCCATACTCCTAGTACGCAAGCTGGATAACTGCACTATTCCTATCATCACTATCTATTGCTGTCAGGGATTGTGGGTAACGATTGATTCTGATGTACTTTTCCCGCCTGCCAAATCATTCCCTAATAACATTGAAAACCTTTGACTGGAAGTTTCAGTCTTACCCAACCTATGAATGTACATGAGACCATCAGACTTCAAATGCACCTTGTGCAAGAGGGACAACTATAATATTCCATGCTATACCTTTGACTCAAAGCATTCTCACCTGTTGCACTGACTTCACTAAAGGGCAATGAACCTCCAAACTTCCGGACTGGGGCACAACATGTGTCCGCAATATCTTTATAGGCTTTGGATCAACTTGGTCACCATCAAGCGACACTGAACCCTCCTAAACAAATGGTTCAAAGTCTTCCCCTAACTTTCTCAGACTCGACATCTTTTCGTTTAATAGCCTGGGAACTAACTTGCGGTCTAATGGACACAGCACAACGTGGGCAGAACTTCTGCTTCATGGCCAACTGCTTTCCCATCAACTTCCACCAACTTTTCCATAACATGACCTGAATCCTTGCAATATGTGCAAGTTATATCTGACTTAAACCATTCCCTGAACGGTTTGGTACGAGAAGGACCCTTATTCCCCTGACTGGAGAACCTGACTGACTGTTCCCTTCTTTAATAGGACCATGACTTTGAATGATCTACTTTGGTACGGCCTATTGAATTACAACTCGTTGTAATTCTGACTTGACTTATAGGCCCACCCGTACTTTTGCTGGAACTCAACGTATGTGTGAGGGCGTATCATCCTGCTTTGTTGCTGCATTTTTCAATCTTTGATATCGCGTTCCTTCCAAATGAGGTTTTATGTCGGCATGAATTCACTTTTGAACTGCTCGATTAAAACCAACTGCTAGTTGATTAAATCTTGTTTCATCTCCTGGAAAGTGATCCCTATCCAACATTTGTTCCTGGACTCTAGCAAACTCAACATGAGTTTGATCTGCAAGTTTTTTGCACTCCGAATTTTTGCCTATACGCCTCAGGCCCTAATTCATAGGCCTAAGAATAGACGCTTTACTAACTTCTATTATTTTAATCACCACACTGATCAATGATAGGGGGACGGTAGATCTCTCTGCTTTCCAATAACACCAGTCTGAAAGCAAGTTGTCCATTGCATCTTTAGGCACTTCATACTTTCGGCAATCTGCTCGAAGTGCAAAAAATAACTTGTCAACCTCTGTCTCTCTAAATGTCGGAACCAATTTGATATTTCTGGTGGCATCAAAACATGGAGTGTGAGAAGGAGCCTGAGTGCCTTTTCTAAACTTTTTCTTTTTCTAATTTTTGTTTTGGCTCCAATGTCTGCCAACTTCATTCTTTCATTCCAATTTGTAAGCTGTCTTTTCTTCTTTTTCTTTTTCCATTTGCATGTGGCATCTAGTTCTTGTTGTTTCAGAGGGCCTTTTCTAATTCAAGTTTTTTTTTTTTTTTTTTTTTTTTTTTTTTTTTAATGTTTTATTATTTTGTAATTTAATAAAGTTGTGTCAGATTAAATCATCTTGTCTTTCTTTTCTTCCTCTGCTTAATTTTTGTTCTAAGCCAATTTGCCTTTTCATTTGCATTGCATTTCCACTGTTTCTTTCAAAGCACGCCACTACTGACACATCCTGAATTCACTAAGTTTTCCAACACATCCCTTCATCCAACAAATCTTCTTCAACAAAATTGGTTATCAACTGATTTTTGATTACCTGTTTTTCTCATGGAATGCCTACTTCCACCCATAATACTTGGCCAACTCGATAAATCTGGCTGTTGTAAGCACATCAAACCTGCTCCAACGTAAATCTTAACAAATCTGTAAAATAACAACAAAATAGATAAAAAACCAAAAATTCACAAATAAAAACAATATATAGCACAGATATCCAAAGGTTTTAAACACACAATCAAAAATTTGTTCAATATTTTAACTGTATGTTTACAGTGATTTCCCGGACTCGAGCCCCCCAATTTTGTTTACGGTCACCTTGACAAGGCACCAAAAACCACCTCTAAACTACAGATTTCAAAACTCCTCTGAATAATAGCCAAATACACTGATACTGATTACAAATATTAAAACAAAGTATTATTTTAATGTGGTCTAAATCAATCTCAATCAAAAACATCAATTAGGCTATCATCAATAATCAAAGAATTAATCGATAATTAAAGTGTTAATTCGGAACTACTAAACTTACTACCTGGTGTGTGACGCGACGCGGGCTGCAGCGAAGATGATGACTTTAAGAGCAGAACTTGCAAAGGCTCCTGGCGAATATTCCAGCGCAAAACTTAAATTTCCAGTAGTGGGACGTGTCCACGGACGACTTGTCCTACTGAAGAAAAACAGCTCCTAATGACCCCGATGCTCAGAGGTCGACTAAATATAAAGTCACAAGGAGGCGGTAGCTGGTTTATCCGTGGAATAATTCAGATGGCCACGAACTGCGGGGCGGAAGGAAACCGAAGACGGCTACCACAACCGGACAAAACTGTTGGAGCTGAGATACTATGAAACAACGTCCATAGTATGGACAGACTTGTACTGGACGGTGAGTACTGTCACGGTTTTTTTTTTCAAAAATTGGAAACTCTGCTAATAACTTGTAGCAAGAAGTTAAGAAACTCTGCTAATAACTTAATTGGCTAAGATGTTATGATTACTCTGGAGCTCATCTTTATCACCAGAGCTTTGAATATCCTCTCCAAACAATACTAGAAGGATCTAGTCCTCTCTATATGAGCATGTATACTAAATATAGGCCATTTACATCATAGTTCTGGAAATGCCTCTACCATTCCACTTGTACTGTATAGATTTGGGATCTCCTAAGACAGCTACTCACTGACTGTGTAAATTATACAGCAGTGCGCAACCATGGTCAGACTCCTATTAACTTGGGTTGATCTCCGAGACTCCAGAACTTTCTAATTCCTTTCCTTTGGTTCTACACACACCAGATTGGACACAAAAACCGGTATATTTTTTATATGTTATTAGTTATTTACAATAGTTATATGCTAATTTATGACTTAATTTTACTCAAAGTGAAATAAATTCATTGCTAATCTTGGGCGAAAAACAGTGATCAATGGTGCTACTGGTCATTCAACAAGTTATTCCCCTATCCAGGCTTCAGCTGTTTCACCAGCATATTGGTGAAGAATGCAAAAAGTACAATGCTGCTATAGGATCATTGGAATAAAAGAGAGGATGTCACTATTAAAAAAAAAAAAAGACGAGTGAGAGATTGTTTTCTTGCACAAGTATTAAATCAGGTTTATGAAAAACTCAGTGTTATGAAAATTTTAAGAAGGCAACCAACCAACCAACCAACCAACAAACCAGGGGTGTTGTACCCCAGACGGAGGGCGGGGGGCAAGTGCACCCTAGGGATCGAAAAAGCGGGACGATAAGGACCAAAAATATGCATTTTCACTTTTTCGCGGCAATTTTGACCAATTTCAGCCTAAAATTTGGCTAAATTAAAAATGAAGTAATTTTGCAATTTTCACGCGCTTCACGCACATTTCTTCAAATTCAAGACTTAATTGGAGCAATTTACTGGGACGACATACAAATTTGGCTCCCTCTGGAAATTAGAAATTTGCCCCATTGGATCGGCTGCTCGGTACGCCACTGCCAACAAACAAAAACATATTTGTCTTCTTGTTACTGTTTGATGGTGACATTGTGTTTTCAGTGGAGGTGGGTGGTGTTCCTTCAACCCCAAGGATAACAGATGCTTTGAAAGGGACAGAGTATAAATGTATCAAGCAATGAAATTAGTGATAATCCTGACGACAGTAGAAGCATGCTGATGTTCCAACAATGGTAATGTGGGATCCATGAACAGAACTTACGTAGATGTTAAGGAGCAAGTGGAGACTTGGATAATGTCAAAGGTGGAGTAATTATAACAGCTCTATGTGACTGGACATTTTTAGGGATTACCAGAGGATCCACCAATGCACCAGTTTTGTGAAAATTTTACCTAATTGGGTCATGTGATCCACAAAATCCTATTACTTACACATAAAAACACACTGGACTTTTTTAAGCTCATTTTAGCCCACCAAAGCATTAGTAAACTTAGGGGATTTTTAGCATTATTATGAAATGTCATGTGGTTTGGAACACTTTTTATCTTAAGTACTGGAATGTGTAGTCTATTGTGTTTTGGACAGTACAATATAGGAACATTGCAATGCATTATGGATTGTTCAAACATCTATGGGGCATCTGATCTAGCGAGGTATTCAATGGGGAAAGCATTAAGCCGCCCTCACTCTGCAGTGGATTGCCCAGAGGTTCAAGGGAGTTAAAAAGGTGATCCGCGTGGCCGTGGAAAAGAACATGGAAGCTGGTTGATCGTTAACAAGTGAGATTTACTATACCGGTGAGATTGTAGGGGTACGTATGGAACTAAAATGTTGATTTCATAAAGCGAGTGCTCTCCTGAGTCTTAATTCCATGGCATCAACCACACAAAAAGCAATACTGGCACAGGTCAGGTGACAAAAAGTGTCCACAGAATACCCACATCTGTAATTCTGTTGTTAATTAACTTGTGATAGTTACAAAAGTTACAGAAACCGCCAATTCAAATGTGGTATAGGAAGAGGTCAAAATGAAGCGGGTTATTATGGTATATGGTAAGCATTCACAAAGTACCCCCTGCCGTGTTACTGGTCGGGATAGTCACTGCTTGTTTGCACCTTAACGAGGTGCAATCATGTTCGGTTCATAAAATTCATTTCAATATAAATCCGTGGATTGCCTGCCAGGACTTGAAGAGGAACTCAATCAAGTGCTAAGTCACGCTATCAGGGAAGTGCCTCGGTTAAATTCCCAGCATAGTAATTTTGGTCTTGTTGGACTTACAAAATAAATATGTTGTTTTTACTTATTTCATTCGGAAAGCATCTTAAGGTTCTTTTTTTGAAGTAATTTGATAATAAATTATTGAACCCTTTGTTAGCAGGCAGTACCTCAGGGCCAGGTCTAAGATGAGCAAAACACATAACAAGTAATCAAGCAAATCATGATCCGAATGGTTGCATCCGTTTCGGGAGACGCGGTTTTTGGGTAGTAGTGACAGAGAGTCTGGAGCAAGTGGAGATGTGGCTTGTTTGTAATATAGTGTAAGTGCATAGAATAACCTGTTTTTGTTTACCTGGGCATTGCCTGTACAGTTTGTATTTAAACAATTAGGGAATTAGGGAAATACATATCAATGCATTGTCATTTGCGGCACTCATGCACTCGCAGTCAGAGCGTAGGAGATCTTTCTTAGGTGCGCGTTGATGATGCATGATGCATGCACAGTTGAAGTTCACCACGACCACCACGCCCCGAGGACAACCCTGTGCCCTGATCATGAACAATTACATGCCTTAGTGATTTTTTAAAATTTGAGGTTTTTTTTTTTTTTTTTTAAAAAAAAAGATGTCAGAAACGTCTGTTGTCGTTTGCCTTCCATTATAAAGAGCCAAACTAATCTCACAATTTCCCAAATGTAGCCACAATCTGGCCATGGACATTTAATTTCTAAATTGTAGTTGTATTAGAAAACTTCCTATAGGTAAAGGGCCTTTCTTTCGCCTGGAGCCAGGAGAAGAGAGGGGGAATGCTTTTTGGGGAATCTTGGCTGGTAAGTTAAAGAACCTCATGATTGTTATTGGAAATGGTGTGAGGAAAGTTTTATCGATCAAAAAAAATAGATCCCTTTTTTTGCCTGCCCTTGAATTACATAATTTAGATTTTCCTGTAGGCCATATTTAAACAGATCTGTTTGCTATTTTGAAACAAAATAATGTTCGTGCATGCACTCAATTGACCGTTCGCTCCCTCGCTGACTCACTCACTTGCTCACTCATTCCACCCATAAACTCCACACCAGAGTTATGACCCAAGTTCGTTAGCAATTGGACTTTGACTTCTTAATGAGAAACTTCTCCAAAACTTAAACTTTTGAAAAACAGGCACACATGACAAACACGGCCACATGGTCAGACCGTAGTGAAGACTGGAGGGCCTCCAAATCCTTGCAAGTGAATGCTGCTACCTCCACCGAAAGTGGCATAATCCAACTTACTCCGATTGCCCTATGGATGGGGAGAATCATATTAAATAACATGGGATCGTTGAAGTAACATGAAAAAAAAATATATAATGGCTGCTGCCTTAAATGAAGAGTGTATGTTTACCATTTAAATAGTCATCTAGAACTAAAGATAGTCACCTTAAACTGATATATGCTAAAGTAGGATTGAATTATGATTTCTGTTTTCATGCAGTTACATATATGCACAGTATAACAGTCCATATAGGAGACCGTTGTATAAAAACAAGTCTGGACCAGAATTTATAACAAAGTTGTGATTTTCTATATGAAAGGACTTCGAATTTGATGTTATTATTTCACGCAATGATTAGTATATTGACAAGAATTATGGACAAGAATTATTGACATGCCAAATACAGATGATTTGTTGAAATGGAGTGTGCCCTCATTGGAAAACTCTGGCGGTCAGCCTTTAAAATGATTTGGGATCCTTTAAATGATTAATGATATAAGGGGTGATGGCAGAGTGTAGTAACAGGTGCCCCCCCCCCCTGCGACTTTTTGCGGGAAAAAAAAATGCAAAAAAAAAAATCATGCTAAATCAGCCGTTTTTGCCCCTCTGCCGGGAAAAATTGGCCTCTATTTCAAATTTTCAAAAAACAAAAAAACTGGGAAATTTGCCCCCTCAGAGCGAGCAGGCACGTTCGCCACGGGGTGGGTGAGGGGTGTTCAGTGATGAGGTCAAAGATCAGTTGTGGTAACTGTGAAGATTATTGATGGTGTTCACCAACAATTGAAGTCTCCTGTCATGGATGGTAATATATAGTCAATGTTTAGGCTACAGCACCATTGGTAGCATAGTTATACAAACAATACAAAAAAAAAAGTTTTTACGCTTCCTCCACCTCCCACAATAAAACAATGTAAACAGTTATTTGTGTTATATTTTTTAAATAATATTTTTTGTTATTCTAAATTTATTGCAAATTGTCAAACGAATATTTTTAAAAAAAGCTTAGAAAATGAAAAATGGGGAACAGGTAAAAAAAACATTGGTCCACGGACCGAGGTTGTCGTCTGCCGTCGCGGATTGTAAATGATAGGCCTCAATGAAACTTTGACCGGGCATGTGATTTCTTTGACAACAGCATCAACACAAGGAGGTATCCATGTTGCACCTATGACTGACGTTTGGTTCCAATTGAACTTCAAACTTTTAATGAGTTCAAGTTACCATTTTCAGCTTATCTTGCAACTGGACCTCACATGACTTTGACCTTGGTTTATGTGACCTTGACCTCATCAGCAAATGAGGCATCCCATGTTGCATCTGTTACTCAAGTGTGGTTTAAATCCCCAATCAAATTTTGCAGATTATCACAACAACAGACACAACAGGGGACAACCAGATTCCTTATGTGTGATGTGTCTTCCTACCTTTAGACAGAGACACAAAAGTGATCCATATGTGTCTTCCTGCCTCTTAAGGCAGGCGACACATAAGGCAGGCGACACAACTGAAAAATTGTGTGGGTGGGGGGGGTGTTCAGGGTCAAAAGTCGGAGGTCTAATCATATGAAACCTACACCAACCTTATCTTATCGTGAGGATTTGAGAAGTATAGTTTGTGCCTATATACGTTAATCTTTTTCAGGATTATAGGCTATAACAGTTAAGGGTTTGAGGGCTCCACGTTTGATGAAACTAGTAGTTTGTATGAAGCGCCGGGAGCAGAATATCATTAGGGGCCGTAGTTAAGGAGTTTATTTCCCCCCCCCCCCCACTACTACAGAAAAGGTTTAACACCTTTGGTAATTCGTTGGACCTATAATCAATGCTAGGTAGGTATACTCTCACATTGTGGTAACTTTTTCAATAGGGGCCAATTTACACAGGGGTCAAACATTAAAAGTTATTGATTACATTTAAATACTTGCAAAATATTGCATGAAGTAAGAGGACTCCTTAAAAGTATAATTTGAAGTTTTTTATTTGATTATGTTAAATGTTTACTTACGGAGACAAGGGTCAAAGAAGGTCAATACCAATTGGATTATGTTGCCATATGACCTATTTTGTTGCAGAACATGGTAACTATGCATTGCAGATGGTACAATCTATTCCTTATTTTTGACACATTAAGCTAGATGAACAACTTCTTTCATTTTTTACCAAAATTGGAGCAACTTCTGAATTTGACCCCTGTACAAATAGAATTTGACCTTTTTTTACCATTTTAGCCATTTTTACCATATAATTCCAAAACCAATGGTTATAGATGGTACAAACTATACATTTTTTGAATCCTTATGACTAGACGGACAATATGGCATATATTTCAACATGATTGGAGCATTTTAAAAATTTGACCCTTGTGTAAACTTAAATTGCCCCCTATTGAAAAAGTGATACCACAATTTGAGAGTACTACCTACCTAGCATTGATGTAGAGGGTCCATACTAACTACCAAAGGTGTCAAACCTTTCTGTAGTGTGAGGTAAACGATGATGTTTGACCTGAGTCTGAGCTCCTCCTCTAATCATTCCTAATTTATATTTTCCCCATACAAACCTCCCTCCCTTTGCAAACGCATGTTCCTCTCTATTTACACTGCTAGGGACTTTGTATTTTGTTCTTCAACTTTTTTAGTACCCACCACCTAAATTGTTTCTCGGGAAATATTTTGAGGGGATCATCTTTTATTGAAAATTTCTGAAATAATATTTGGTGTCGTCTGCAAGGGGAAAACATGGTGTGTGTCTGGTGTGTGTGTGTCTGTGTGTGGTGTGTGTCTGCATGTCTGGTGAAATGGAAATGTTGATCCCAACTTTAAACCCAAGTACAAGTGCCCACTATTTCCGCATATGTGCAAACATTTTCTGACACTTGACATAGAGTGGGCCTTGGGGTAGTGACCCACGTGTTGGGGACTTAGAAAAACCCCCTTTGGCCCATTCACCAAACGTGACGGCAAAGAGACACTTGTGACCGCTATATGTTTTTAAAGATAGACATGCTTGGCAGTATTTGTGGGGATGGTTGTTTTAAAAAATTTTTTTTACAATTTTGGTATAATGTTTGAGAATGTGGTCAGTTAAAAATCATTAATCTTTGTAATACAGATCCAGATACTCCATTGCAAAAGAAATCGTCAAGAATACCATTACCCAAAGCTGTAAAGAAAGTGGGAAAGAAGATTAAATCACCGTTCAAAAAAACAAACGAGGCAAGTGGAATTGAACTAAACTGTAGTTAATCTTTCTTTCTAAATATAATTACAGCTGCTTGAAACTCTGAAATAAAGACTGAAATACATTTGTTTCACTAGTTTCCACGTAAACACTGTTCCCCTGTGGTCTAGTGGTAAGTCTCATGCCTAGATAACGAGAGGACCAGGTTCGAAACACAGTATTTTTCATATTTAATTCAATGCTCGCCAGTTTTTCTGAGGTTCTGTGTACTATTTGTCTAATCAATTTACTTGATCCTTGTGTGCATATTGCATTGAGTTTCGCTTCATCTTAGATTATACCAGAATCATGCATATAGGGCCACCCCTTCTAAATATATGTCCATGATATTGCTAAATTTATGTATTTTATAATGAACACACATAATGTCCAATAGATTAAAAACCACAGTTTTCTGGGTAAGTAGTAGTAAATCTTAAGTTTGAAATCAGTTTTGTCCCCGTAAAATGAGGGTGGCCATATTTGCCTCCCCAGGGTTGGAAAAAAATGCTAAATTTCCCGGGAATACAATCCAAATTTCCCTCCAGGATTGCAAAGTTTTCCTCCAAGATTTCAAAATTTCCCTCATGGTATTTCTTTATTAAAGGCTGAGAATCGAGTTTTCAAAATATATTTTTTTAGTAATTAAAAATGGTCCCTCTGGGCAAACTACAGATAGTCCCCTACAATTCTTAATTACAAGTTAGAGATGGAACAGATTTTCCATTTTCATGCAGTAAACAATGCAATTAAGTATAACACTGCCATAGGATACTGTGTATAACAAAATTTCCAGATCTGGAATTTTTACAAGTTGTGATTTCTCTATGAAGGCTTCTATTTGGAGCTATTCTTTCCACAAGCTATCTCAATGATCTGGGATAACCAGAGGGTCATGCATTATGTCAATCATTAGTAAATCTCTTTCACAATTCATCTTCATTTTAAATCCAGGAAACGGAGATAGAAAAGATGCGCTACATCACAGAAAAACTACGTATCACAAAAAAGGATCCAATTTGAGCTGCATGACGGTGGCAATTACGGCAAATAAATAGAACTCCAAGTGACCAGAAAGCTACTTTGTCAAGGACACAAACTAGGACCACCACCAAGATATCGCAATGGATCGGGGATAATAAACTGCTGGTGAAAGTAGGATTCAAAATTGAAAAACAGGAAATATACCGTCCTAGCAAGGTGTGAAATCATGGTGGGCCTTGGAAGACCTGTTGTTTCGATAGGCCATAAAAAAGAAACCAGGAATGCCAAAGCCATTACTTGGGCAGTCACAATTGAGAGCATGTGAATCCATGACGGAAATGACTGTGACACTGAAAGCATAAGAAAGGGCGTTTACAGTTCACTTTTGAAGAGCCATATGAGAAAGGCCCACCAACTGGCTGGAATGTGGTCTTTTCAAAGGTATACAGTCTGTTAGTGCAAGTGTTTAGTATGGAAAGCAACCTATTGATGATAAAAAAGGCTACGATTTCTGTAAAGCCAAAGAGGAGTCATCATAAACATGAAAACTGAGAGGTAAGACTGTCTCAGAGGATCCAGAAATATGCACCAAAGGATTCAAGAAAAGGATCAGATTTTTTGCAGGCTTGGCGGTCTGGACTGTCTATCTTGTATCCAACCCTATTCTTCTCCAGAGATCACACTCACGTATGATTTACACTAGCTCCTCCACCAAGGACCAGTTCACGGTGGGTACTCTTGTACATACTTGACATTAACTGACCTTGTTATGATCTGGTATCATATACATACCCAAACCATGGGTTTATTTGCTAAATACAATTTGGGTGAATGAAAGCTATGAAGTGAGGCAAGAATTGAGATTGTTACTAGCTCATAGTGACGAGGTTCCTCCAGCCTTCAAATTTGGTGGGTTGGGCATAGCTGATTTGTGAGCCAGAACAGGTTGCTTATTGGGGGAGGGGTGCAACTATTTGCAAAAGCTGGGTAATCACTTAATATTTTATTAATCCACTTCTAACCTCTGAACTAATAGCCATGAACTTCAAACTTGGTAGGATGATAGAGTCATAGAGTGGTCTGCAACTATCATTGAAAATTATGAATATTAATATACTCATTTGCATATTTGAAAAAAATAATAAAATTATTCTACTCCTAACTTGGTAGGGCAATAGGGGATCATGAGGTCTGGTGCTGAATAGTTTTCTACCAGGTCTCAGGTCTTACCTCATCTACCAACCTAATGTGTGTGGGGGGGGGGGGGGGGGCCATGTTAATTTTGTGCCACATTGTTGTACTCTACCACCTCAACTTATCAGTAGCCAATTAACTCCCTAACATTGTAGGGTGAAAGGGGCAAATAGGTCTGGTCCTAATAGCTCTCATAGAAGAAGAGAACAAGACGAATACTATACTTTGGTTGCCTTTTCACAGCAATCCAAGCACTTTTAATTTTTGACCCCTGTATTATGAATTTGTCCCCCTCCTGGATTCCACTCACACATCACGAGGGGCACCCCCGCTAAAATTGTTCATTAAACTTTCCTAGAAGACAAATCCACTGAGAAATAATGCTCTGCTTTCCACAGTCATGAAATTGCTCCAAATGACCCAACTACTTTGGATCTGGGCACGAGCACATTTGTTTTTCAGCATTTATGAGCACCAGTCACTCTGGCAAAAAGATTTTAAAAAAAGGTCAAAGGTCATCCTTATCTACCCAGAGTACTCTGTAGTTTCTTAACCCCTAAGCACTACCACCTATGATACAATCGTCTGATTGGCTCATTACAGAACACAACATGAGATAGCCCTCTGAGTACCAATCAAAATAGTGCTCCTATAATACTGTGTGAACCAAACCATATCACTATTCTTATAGTAACTCCAATTTGCTTAGGCCAAGAAAAAAAAAACAAGTCTGTCTCAGAAGAACTGCACATATTTGTTTAAAATTAGTCTTTTAGCGCATTTTTTAGGTTTTTGCTCACTTGAAAGGATTTTTTTTAATTTCAGAATTAAAATTTATAGCCACGAAGGACAAAAAGTGGTAAAAAGTTGGTCAAAAATGCAGCTAAAAAATCCAGCATTTCGCATTTTCACATTTCTTTTGACTTACTTTTTTGCATTCCAAGTAATAGTGCTTCCAAAATAGTGCTTAGATGCCAATTGATAGGCAGGTCATGTCCAGGAGGGTAATGAATTTTAAGGCTCCGGTGAACCAGATGTGGTTTACTCCATATTTTTATGTAGTGTTTTTCCCCTCACATGGAAGCATCTCACCAAAAAAATCATCCGATTTACAAATTTGGTTAATTATAGACCATAGTAGGAGCAGAAGTGCATATCAAATTGGCTGAATAGCACAGTGTGTGTGCATGAGCTAGTTTGGTCGACCACATTTGGGGATGTTCGTTTTTCACACAAAAAGGAAACATTCCTGGGACCAACAACAACTAAAATATATTGGAATATTAATTGTATTCTATCTTTGATTGGTGCTGCAGCTTTAAATTATACTTAAATATTTGTATATAACTGACAGTATGCATCAATGTAATTGATGTTGTAAGCAATCATGAAATATTTATCCTGTACATAATACACTCCACCTGAGTTTCTCAGTGTTAATGCTAAGCATTTCTGGGAGTAACATCTCAGACAGATGAAAATTGTTTTGATTTGAGATGAAAATAAAATTTTATGTTAATGTCCAGAAACTGTTGTATATCATTTGCAAGAAAGACAGTAGTCTTTTAGCTGTAGAATTTGTTATATACACTTTCAACATTTCGATGCTTTATTGCAATAGGTCAGTTGGGAAGCATCAACACCACTTTCCAGAGAAATGAGGCATGTAATATACATTGGTAGTGCTATTGCCGGGCTGTAGTCATCAGGCGTAACATATAAGGACCGAGTTACCCAGGATCATCAAATCATAGGTGTAAAGCTGAATTAACAAGTGATCCTTAGAACACCAGTGTTGTCTGATGTGTAGATCCCAAAACCTTCACGCAACTTTAAAGCGGCACTAGCACATTTTCACAAAATATGAAATTTCTACAATTTGCTCTCAAATGATAGTCTAGGCCATTGGAAGAACAGATATATTTTACACATAAAAATAACATACCCCAAAACAGATAGGAACATTGATATGAGGATAAAGACATCCAGGTAATTTGAAGGCCAACTTTTAAGTTTTCCATAACTTTAATCAACAAATGTGTATATTACATGAATATTTTTGACTCGTACTCACTGATATTAAAACCACAAAGGTTATAGACCGATCAAACAGTGTGTATAGCGTGGGAAAAATGCATACGGCGTGCGTGCTCTTGTGTTAAACGCCATTTTCGTCGTCTGCTGAATTTAACGTCGCCGGCGACGTTAAATTATAAAATCGTTCTGTTTACCCATAAGGAAGCTGATTTGGTCTTAATCATTTCGGGTGAGGGCTTTTGTATATAAAAGCCTTACAACCATGCAAAAATATCGATTTTGAAAAATCTAGAGGGCGCACTATTTTTCAAATGTGCCAGTGTCTCTTTAATATAACTGGAACTCAGATGACCTTTGACCTCAATGACACATGCAGATTCCCATACTATATTGGTTATTTTAAAGGTATGTCTTTTATTCACATATTGAAAACAGGTCCTAAATCCACTTTTGGGTCGAAATTGAGTTGTTAGCAAAATAAGATACTCACCACCAAATGTTTGTGTGAAACAAACTTGCAGTTTAATGATAGAAATAAATGCATATTGCAATGACCTATTAACTACTGTATTAATACTGATGGTTAACCATTAAAATGGCAGCTTTTTGTCTCTATATACTGGGAAAGAAATTAATTAGGATGCTGAAATTTCAGGATGACCGTGATAAAAATGCGGCCTTTCATCCGATATAAAGTTGAGACTACTTCAAGTAAGAAAATCAGTACAAGCACCTTTAAACAGATAACTCTTCTGGATATTTTGAAAATTGCCACCTTTTAGCTCCTTTTGGTGCACCCTTAAAAAACAGGAAACAATTGTATTCATTCTTTTTTAGCATGGAATTGTATTTATTGTTCCCTGATGACATAAAAAAATAATGCATTTTCATCTTGTAAAATCAAAGTTATTCTTATATATTCTCCCACAGTATGGTTTACTAAATTTTTCGAACTCCAAGAGGTTAAGATTCACATTGAGTATGCATTAACCAGCAATGATAAAATGAGTCATTTTAAAAGCAGAAATGGGGTTATGCAAATTTTAAGTTTTATATCTCTTCTTTTTTGGCATAATTACATTATACCCTTTGCACCTACTCTGTGCTGTTTACTCTGTATTAAATGTTAGGAGGATGAAGCACATGGAGAGAAGGTGCGAACTGACATGTATTTATGACTTTTTCCTAAATACATACACAGATATAAAATTTGTGGTCATAATTCTCATCTTCATACAAATATCTTTACAGGCGGGAGTTTCCGTAACCTGACCCATCTGACATGCTTCTTTTCCTTATACACTTATGAATTCGGAAACCTTAACGGAATTAACATGTGCTTTATTCCGTGAAGGGTTCATAAGTGGGTCAGAAAAAAGTGCGTCAAATGGGTCAGGTTACGGAAACCCCCTTTACAGGCTGCCTTGTTGAGTAAAACAAACATGGGGTAGCAATCTTATGGGGTTTCCCAGGGCATTCCTTACTTTTTGAAAAGCACTTCACATAGATAATTCCTAGTGATTGCCATTTATCAAGATTGGGTAGCATGCAAAGACCACAAACAGGAGAGTTGTTTAAAGTTAAAATAACCGCCATGTAAGCCATGGAATTTGAATGGAGCTGCTTAAGAAGGCTGACTCAGAGATTTCCTGGAGGCATCCCGCAATTTAAAAAACAATGTTTTTTGCATATCCATACTTGGCTTGTCCGTGTAATAATCATTGTGTGAACTAATAAGGCTCAAATCGAAATCCTTCATAGAAATCAAACTTTGGTTATAAAATTTCCCGGATCCAGAATTTTTGTTATACACAGCATCCTATGGCCCTGTATACTATACATAAAGGTCCATGGCCGCGATCGCGAAATAACTGTCCCCAGAAGCCCAGATTTTACCGGAAAGGGGTCGAAATTTGATATCAGAAGAAAGCTTACTATTTTTCCTCATTTACCGGTGAAATCTTAGGGCTAAAGATGTTTGGTTTGGGATTATGAGCAAAAAGTGTACTCCATTTTGGTCGAGACCAATATTAGTTTTTACACGTACTCTATGGGGCTCACAAAATCACTTTCGAGCTGTCACATCAAAACGGATTGAAATATCGGCGCGCAACTTTAACAGATGGGGTTTTTGGGTGAAGGCCATTCTTTCTATCAAGATGAAAACTCATATACTTAACGGACCTCCCCCTTTAGATGTTACTACACGAAAACAAATCCGATGCTCATTGCTCTAAGTTGAAATTAAGTAATTTTAGATGACTATCCTTATATGTTTCTAGTGGATCTGTTTTAATTACTACACACACACACACACAAACCAAAATACATTTCAAATCTCAGAGGCAGCCTTTAAAGGTGCCACAAGAGGATTTTGAGGCACCAAATAGTGTGTCATAATAGTCATTTCAAATAGATTAGACACTCAGTGATTTTCTTCCCCTGATATTTGCTACATAAATGTCTTAAAAGGTAGAAAGAAAGTATTTTCATTTGCTTAATTTGAATGTTAAATATAGGCGTGAATTTCGTATTTTGCCCTATCACAAATGTAGAAATTTCACAATTTTTGTACCAAATAAACATTTCTCAGCTTAATCCTTCAGTGGGGATATTTTTTTATGGAAGAAACCTAAATTTATTATATCAGGCAAAAATCAGAAATTTTGAATATTTTTTAGGGACACCCGGAATGGGAGGATGTGGGCGCGGGAAAGGGAAAAGGAACTAGTGAGGAAAGCGGCAAAAGGAGCGCAAGCGGGAAAAAAATACAGAAGCAGAAGGGGAGGGGTCAAGGAGCTGGGACCCAAGCGAAAAGGGGAGGCCGAAGCAAGGGGAGTAGGATTGGAGGAAGAACGCGGGTACGGGGGGGAGAGAATGAGGAGGGAGCGATGCAGAAGAAAAGCAGGGAAGAGAGAACGACAAGTTTGCACCTTTAAGAGAACGTCAGTTATGAACCTTTAGATTCAGTTTAGGCTGGTCACAAACAAAGCTCTCCATTGAAGCCTGTAGAGACGATTCTAGTGACAATCACGCGACGCGGTCACCGATGCAATTCGCGCATGTGTCGTACATTCGGGTGACTGACCTAGAGTAACCACACAATCGAATAATAATAATAATAATTTGTATTTTTTAACGCGCGACATATCCACGTAAACGTGCTCAGGCGCTGGCGGCTGCCATGAAAGTCGCTCAGCACATCATAGAACCATTAGAGCAGAACATATTTAGCCAAGGGTGAGAAGCTCGATTTTAGACGCAGGAGGAAACCGGAGACCCGGAGAAAACCTGCGGGACGAGTATGGATCGAGAAACCAAATTCCAATAAAGCCACGAAACGAGCCCCTGCCGGGAACGAACCCGAGACTCATTGGTGAAAGGCGAGGGAAGATACCTGCGCCAACTCGTTCCCCCAGTGTGTGTCATTTCCGGGTTCCGGCAAACCTGCTTGACCGCGCCCCAAACACGGTCCCGCGCAGGGAATTACAGGACGCAACAATACGCCGATTGCTTTCCCAGTTCAAACTTGGTTCCACTTCCGGAAATATCCATGCCTCATGTGCTTTGTCACCGTATTAAAAACAAATGTCACCTTGCAATGATGACACTATGGGTTCAGGGATGATCTAAGTAATACCACACAGCTAGTACATTCATCGTCAACTTATAACTTTTTCAACCCTCAACTTTCGGGATTGACTTATGGCGCAACTTATAAACATAAAAACAATACCAACCCTCAACAACGGAAAGTCTTATTTAAAGTCGTTTTCAGCTTCCCGATAGCCGAGACCAACCGGATTTTCCCATTATCATTGTCCCATATAATTTACCATCTGAGGTCTAAAAAGGTCTCTCGAACGTCAGAACCCAATGGCAGAATTTCAAATCTCCCCAAGCTGTACAGAAATATGACGTCACCATTCAGTAATGAGATAAATGAGGCGGCGCTTTCATTTGTAATTGTATTGGAAGAAGTTTTACGTATTGGTGCGATGCCCTAAGAGGTATAAAAAAATGCCTACATTTCTACTGCAAGACGTTAAAAAGTTAGCATTATGTCTCTTATGCATCCTGCACCAACATAAAACTGAAATCTAAAGGTGTTAGTTACAAGCCTTATAGCGGATATCAATAGACACAATAACAAGGTAACAATTAGATCAAATTTTGTATATACAGTCTAAAAAAGTTTTTTTCTTACGGGTATTTTGTTGTTCCTGCTCTTTTGTAATGGCATCTAAGATCTTTTGGATAGGTGCCTTATAAATCCCCAGCATGCCGGAGTTTAACATTTTTTTGCACACAATCAGGGAGCACAACCACGCAAAGATAGCTTGCCCATGCCTAGAGACACTTTTTGTGTTTCTTTATAAGACCGCACTCCCTAAAAACATGGTCGATGGCCTCATTTTGCTCTACTTTTTGTGTTATGGTGTTCTTATGCCTTTGTCACAGGTTGTAGCATAGGAAGAGCAATCCCCCCAAGTTTTGGATGTACAGCCTTTTCTTGTGCTGCTTCCACAGGCATTTTGGAACTACCGAGTGCAGAATTTCTCCAAATTAACTGCGATTCTAGGGCGCTCAGCTAGCGGAAAATCAAGCCAGTTTTCGCCCTCAAATGGTGTTTTATCACAGCGTTAAGACCGCACCGCGGCCTTTGTAAGCCCTACAATAGGGGACTGTCAATCAAGAGAATATCGATGTCCACCATCCTTTGATGCATCGTGAGTCCACTTCCTCTATCGAAATCGTGACACTGTCTTAGGGATGCGGCAGGTATTGTACTGTTAGTGTTATCAGGTTAGATAAAAAAAACAATTCCCTATAGCGCAAACTAAAAAAAAAAACCAACCCAATTGTGCACTGGAATCTCGTATGCAGAGTATTAAAAAGAATGAAATATGCATAAGAAGAAACAAGTAAATAAAAAAATTGTAAAAACAGAATGATATTAAAAATAATGCGACTTCTTTCTGTCTTTTGTTTCTCTTCGCGTTCTGTACCTTTCTCTTCCTTTCATTTTTCCAATCTTTTGTTTTCTCCATTTTATTTTCCCCCTCTCCTTGCTCCCTCACTCTTCCCCTCTTCCTTTCCTTTCTGTTTTTCTTTCTGTTGCTTAAATCCTATTTGATATTTTACAGTGTGATATGCTGTACTGTAAATTTAATATGAATGGTGGGATATGCACATATAGCCACATTATAACATCTATATTTAATAGCGCATGGTATCGTCTGTCTGTTGCACGGATACAGTTATCCATCAATTTCTATAGGCCTATTGCCAATCGGCATTGCAGTGCAGACAGACCACATGGTCAATAATCCCATTGCCGTGCAGAAGGTTCATGTCATTGGCAGTGTTGGGGAAGGGTTAAATTAGCTGTTTTTTAAAATTAGGGCCGTAATTTCCACAACATGCAAGTTTGTGCTTCGTTTTAACACAAGTTTGGCTGGCATTTGTAAGTTTGTTAATAGTGCATTATTTTACCAGTGGCAAGTCCTTATATTACATTTAAATCCTTCCGGGTTCTTGACTTTCCCTATTTATAGAATGACTTCAAACAAATCCGAGGGGAGACATACTGACATGAACTGTAAATTCAGGCTTTTCAAAGTAACGAATTATACTCTAGAGGCCTATCAGAAATCTTTATGTACATGAGAAGCCGCGTGCAGGCAAGTGAACTTGCAGTCAGTGGCCCATATGTGGAGGCCGCGGTGCGGTGTACCAGCCCACTGAGCATGTTGACTTGCAGTAAGTGCTTACTATGCATGCTGGACCGGATGGTGTATCGATCGATTTACACATAACGTGGGATGGGTCCCGATGGGTCTTTCAATTGCTGCTTGACAGTCCCCATCGTTGCTTACAAGGCGCGCGGTGCTGTCCTTTAACCGCTTGTTGTTTTATCTGGGTGAAAACTGTGATCTCATCTGCAAGAAAAGTATGTTTGTGATGGACTCTACATGTTTTAAAGACCAGAAAATACAATTTTCCATGGGTACCTTTTAACCACGTAAAGAATAGGCAGTGTATTTGTGGTGGTGTGCACCAAGAGAAGATATCATTAGCATCCAACAAGCAGTGCTTTCAATGGAGATTTTTGTACAGGGAGTCATGAGATACCAATCTTAAAATGCAAGTTGGTGATCAGTACCGGTTAATTTTGGCCTGTTTTCATCGCCTAACGAATTAACATCAGTAACCTGTACAACCTCCATGGAAGCAGCTGATAGTCTTCTCTTGTGTGCACCCACAAAGACATCATAACAACGCTCCATTTCATAATCCCCTTCCAAAATACTTCTGAGGGACAAATACACCACCTTAAAAGGGGGTTTTCCCCCCCTGCATATGCCCAGGACATTCATAGGGCAGCCAACATGGCAGTGGGAAAACTAAATGTAATACACTTGATAACTTTATAAATGCACATTTATTTTGACACTATGCAATGAACTATTTTAAAAAATCATGTGGTAATTTTTTTTAAAAAAAGTGAAAGACATGGTTTAGTTTTTTGTAAAAACATGCAAAGTGTCATTCCATATGATTTTTGGATTTTCCTTAAAGGTGCATTGTGTGTTTTAGCACTTCTGTTTCATTCAGATCACTAGAATCCTTGAGAAAAAGCTTATCCAAAATTTGAGCTGGTCCCGATCTTGCG
>JAMKCH010010971.1:0-28539 GCA_023653785.1 Ophioderma brevispina
TTGTGTTTTCATTAGGATGTATTTTCGTTCACAGCCCTGGGTGGCGCTGTTGACTGTTGTCATTGCCTATTTGTGTTCGTTTGCATTCAAGGAGCTGTGTTTGTAAATATTATGCGTTAATGTCTTAAATTTTTTGTGTGCACAGCAATAATATACGCACAAATGTACACACAACACACAAAGTAATAATTGAAAATCTCTATATTATACACACAAATGCTCATCACACAACACATATGATAATTAAATTACAAATATACACAAAGTTCAAGTACACACCCAAACACACATACACAACATCCCTGACTGCCACCGCGCGCGCGCACACCCACAACCACACACACTTACACAACACAAATTATATGATATGCAAATCTTTAACAAACGCGTCATAGCTGCCGACGCAAGCCTTTCGAACATGCTTTTGTGCGCCAATGCTGATAGTAGGGGATCCATGGGTGGCATATTTGAGGGAACCCTACTCACATAAACACTAAAAGGTTTGAGAAGTGTTTTTTGGAGGTTTGACAATTCGAGTGTGCTGATTCCGAAAATGCACCATGCAAAATTGTCAGTTGTCAAAGTGTATTTTTACAGGGGCATTACCCGATTTTCCTTATTTTTTTAAAATATAGCTTTTAGGAAACTATGCGCAAGATCCACTATTTGACTAAAGGGTAATAAGAAGTGTTTTTATATGTCATTTGAGGTGCCGATTTCAAAAAGCCACCTTCAAAATCATCACATTGATGGAAAACGGATTTTAAAGGGAATTTACCCGATTTTCCTTAGTTTTTAAATATAGCGTTAACAAACCATTCCATATCCACGATTTGACTGAAAGGTTTTAGAAGGTGTTTTTTGGACAATTCGAGGGTTCTGATTTTCTCATAATGTCAACACCATCAAACTTGTTCAAGTTCCCGTGGGAAAGTGATTTTAAGAGGGGCAGTAACCCCCCCCGATTTTCCTTATTTTTTTAAAATTTAGTGTTTTATAATTGGAACCATGTGCACAGATCCGCTAATTTGACTACAGGGTTTAAGAATGTTTCATTTCATGTCAATTTTGAGGGTGTTGATTTCAAATAGACACCATAACAAAATCACACACATGGTGGAAAGGGGATTTTAAAGGGAATTACCAACCCCGATTGTCCTTATTTTATTTTAAAAAGAATTATCAAACAATGCCCAAGATCCACTAATATGAGACTAAAAGGTTTAGAAAGAAAGTGTGTTAAGGTAAGTAATTTGAGGGTGCTAATTTTGAATATACACCATACCAAATCACACCCCTAACGTTGTGGAAAGTTGATTTGGGGAAATTGGAATTAAATACTTAATTTTCCTAGTATTTTTGAAAAAAGGATTATCAAAGGGAATAAATAATTTTGAAGCACAATGTTTGTCTAAAACTGGTCCTTATAATTAAAGGGCAAAACTCTCTATTGACCCAATTCGATTGAAAAATCAAATATTACTAGTTAAGAGTTGCTATAGCGTTACGAATGTGTTTTTACTTTTTCTGCTCCAAATATTCTTCCTTTTTGTGAAGGAGTTTTCAAAACAGGATCGTAATGTTTTCATCAGTTTCCAGAGCAAAAATATGTGTTTTTAAAGTCAACTTACTTTCAGGTAATTATCATTACTTGTTACCTAACCAAGTTTAATAGTATTGAAGAAACCTTTCAAAAAACTGTTTAGGTGGCTAGAGTTTTATAGTACGTGGTTTCTTTTAAAGTGGGTTGGGTTTAAATAGCAATCAAACATTTCTTTTAGACCCATCACAGGCAAGGTTTTTTATATTAATAAGAACAAACATATGCAATTTTTTTGTGATCCTATTAAAAAGGGATGCATCCCAGGTTTTTCATGGCCCCCCCAATTTCTGAGAAAATGGGTATCCCCCTCGGACAAAACTACACTCACGTCACCAGCTCATTATCTGTTTAACGTTGTAAATTTTAAAACCATAATTATTACGACAGGAGGAATGAGGTGTTACATTATTTCAAACCGAACTTATTCTTGTCCCCGCCTTTTTAAAGAACATTCACCTACAAATCATATCTCAGATCTTGTTTAGAATATTAGAAAATGCATTTAGGTATTCTCAATTTTCTAAGAACAAATGCAATATAAAGATATGAATCCAAACAGTGACGTAACCACGGGTATGGGCACCCCAGTTAGAATTTTCCCTTCCATGAAGCAATGGTAAGTACACGAGGTTCATTAGGGAATGTGTGTTTTGGCCCCCCCCCCAAATGCTCATGACCCTGCCTGCCTGCTCCCTCCCCCAAATGAAAAGTTCTGTTTACATAACATGATAAAAAAATGGATCTCAAAAGGTTCCAGCCTGAAAAATTTTCATTTTGGTTGAATGGTTCTCAAGATACGGTCACTGAACAACAAGTCGCAAAACAAGGTTGGGTACATTTGTTGACCCACTTTTGCCTGACCCGACTCGAATTCCAGCAACCTGAACGAATAACGTACAGTATCACATGGCACTTTATTCTGTCAGCTGTGGAATCTCAGTCGTGTCAGCAAAGTTGGTGTCACAAAATGTACCAACCCCGCAAACAGACTTGTTCCCTGAGCAAATCATTTATTTCTAAGGGCGCAGTCACACAGATGATTTTTTTTTTTGCCTAGAAAACCACTGCACTTCCAGACTGCTCAGACTGGTGCTGATTGGCCAATGTATTCGAAAATCGTGAGCGTTTTTTTTCATATTCGTTTGGGTAAAGGTCTGCAGGACTGTCTGTTATAGTCTTCTGATTATTTCCCGATTATTTGCTAGAAAAAACTGCTTCCAGACTGTTCACAACTGGTGCCGATTGGCCATTTTTCGAAAACTGTGGAGTACTTTTCCTTTTTTCAGGTGTAGTTTTGGCTGTCCAGTCTTGGAGGTCCCTGTACATTCTTCTGCAGTTTTGGAACAAACTGCAGCCAATGTTGGAAAAAAATGTGGTCTTTGTGTAGTGGGGTAGAGTCGGGTCGCGTCGCTGGTTATCTTCTATGTGACTGTACCTTACTTGGCGTCAACAACTCAGCAAACAATCGACGAGCAGTCTTGGGGACAGCGACATGTCACAATTGTGCCGTCGTTCAAGCAGTGCGGCGCCAGGGGGGTGGTCATGGGGGTCATTGCCCCCAAATTTTTTCTTTCTTGCCCCCCTATTTAGTTCCCCCCCCCTGGTCGAAAGAAAAATGAAGGATTTCGGTGGTCAAAATTCCAGTGATTTGGGGCCAAAATCAGCGATTTTTCGGCCAAAAATTGGTGAAAATTTCCAAAATTTTCAATATTTTGTGGCCCCCCCCCATAATTTCACTTGTGCCCCCCCCCCCCCAAGATTTCACTTTGCCCCCCTTTGCCCCCCCCCCAGAAAAAGAGGTCTGGTGGTCCGCACTGGTTTAAGTATGTACTGAGCGAGACTGAACAAGTGGCGGGTCGCCATCATCACCAATATAAACATGATCGATCTTGTTGATTTGTCCATGATGCTGTCACCTACTGCTAAGCATTTCAGCACCCTTGTCTCGTTGACTAGCGCTGAGACGCCGCGCCGGGGAAACTCGCATACTAATCATCCCTGTCGGGATAAAAATTGTAAATTTTGCAGCGTTTAACCGACTGTAAAACCGATTTTGAATTGAAAAAAAATGCGGTCTTGTGTAAGTCGGAATGGTTGGATCGGGAGCTGTATTCAGTGTGACCGTACCTTTAAGGGCATGGAAAATCCCCAATGCCCAAATCGAGCAGATCGTGTCCTCGTCCTACCCTCCCCCCCACCCTGAAACAAGACAGAAAACTTGGGTATTTAGCCAATCTGCATGCTATGATTTCAGATTTGAAAAGCCGGTTTGCCGAAACAATTTATGTTCCTTATCATTCCACCATGAAATACCACGGACATTCTGGCAGTTGTGCGGAATACCAGTTTTCTTCCTTGTGCCAGAGTCAGAGGCAGCTGTAAAAATGACGGCCATAACATACGACATTTTTACATTTCCACCTTCCCGGTGGTGGTGGCGGGGGGGGGGGGGCCTCGACAAAGATAGACCCCCCTTTCAGAACTTTTTTGTACAAATGACCCCCTTTTTGTGCTGCTGTCTTACCTTTTTACCCAATAATCCTCTTTTTAAAAATCTTCAGATACCAATAACCCCAATTTTCTTCTTTCCTGCTATACCCACCTTTTTTCACATTTCTATCAATTTCCACTTTTTAAAACATTTTAACATCCAATTCAAAAATGTTGCACCCGCTACGCACACATTTTGAACAAGTTTATATAATTTCATGGGAATTTACCTCTTGAAGGACCCACATCCTTTTGAACTTCAGTTGTTATCCCTAATGGCCCCCTTCTTCAAGTTACATACTGAATGACCACCCATTCTTATTCAGGCGGAGTACTGAATGACCCCTTATTTTTGGTACATATATTAGCCTGAAAGGCCCCTACCTTTCACCCGATGGCCGAGACACACAACCGTCACTTCAGATCGAGTGCCCCCGACCTTTTTAGACTGAGACAGACCTTGGAATTTTTCATACAAATCAAGACTCGTTTTATCACGGTCAAAGCTGTGTACCTAAATGCTGCCCTCACTTGAAAGGCAGACTGGAGTCAAGTACTTATTAGACTTGTCAAATTAGAACTTAATTATAGTTTCTGAAAAGATTTAGTGCGACTATTTATTATTCGTACTGATGTTGCCATTGTTACAAAGTTGTCACTATCCATGTGTACAGGGTTTAAGGTGCAAATAATTTCACCCACGTTGGTGCTTTCCTTCACTAGCTCTTACATCAGGTAGTACCCCTTTAATCATTTAGCTGTAGAGGTTTTTCATACATTTTAATAAAAAAATTCAAACAAATTAATATCCTGACCTTTAAGTAAAAATTTTCTTGAAGATGTGCATACTTGTTCGTATTAAAAAAGCTATGTTTCTCAATCTGGCAGTGTCCCGTTAAAACAAGAATTTTCACAACTTTCCACGCACTTATCATTTTGGCATGCAACAGATTTGAACTCAGCACCCTCTAATGGACCTAAACACCTCTCAGATCTTTTAGGTATCTTGCGAGGGTCAAACCTATTTTGAGCCCGTTTGGCTTGATGGATCCCCTAGTATGAACATACGCGTTGCGTGAAAAGCATGGTCGAAAGGCTATCGTCGAGCATAAAAATACTCTGCCGATGAAGTATGACCCGCCATTATTGCTCCATGCAGAGAGATGTTCTCCGCTTAGAAATAATGCATATTCTTGCGATTTCAAAATGTCAAAACTTGTATAAACGTACATTTTGTAAAAAATACATCGGTCCTCGGACCTCTTGTGTCGCTTGCCGTCGCGTTAGTGAATGATAGGCCTAACATGACATTTGACCTTGATATGTGACCTTTGAAAAACGAGGGATCCCATGTTGCCACTATGATTCAGGTGTGGGTTCCAATTGAACCTTCAACTTTTCAATGAGGTCATTTGCATTTTCAGCCCATTTTTACAACGTGACCTCACATGACCTTGACCTTGGTATGTGCCTTTGACCTCTCAGCAAATGAGGGATCCTCTGTTGCACCTATGATCAAGTTTGGTTCCAATTGAACTCAACTTTTCAATGAGGTCATTGACATTTTTCAGCCTTATTTTCCAACTTGACCTCACATGACCTTTCGCCTTGGCATGTGACCTTTGAAACCTCATCAACAAGTGGGGGATCCATGTTGCACCTGTGAACACAAGTTTGGTTTAAATCCATCAAAGTATGAGGATTTACAGGCAAATGTTACCCTTTTTCACACATACTCACAGACACAGACATCACAACCGACACACAACAGACAACTATCAGTGGAACATTATCCCTATGTGCTTCCGCCTTGAGGGCAGGCGACACAAAAAGGAATTCGTGAAAACCGGAAAAACGGACCTTGGTAAATTTGGGCAAGCAGAATTCTGCCTGTTCAATCGCGAAAATGTAACACTGTTTAAAATATTTTTTTTAATTGTAATACACTGTCATTATAATCGATGTCTTTTTTAACACGTGTTATTTATTTCGTCTAATTTTTACCTAAAATATACAGTAAGCGTGCTGCAGTTTGACATTTAACAGGCTAAACGGGTTCTTAGTGCTATTTATTACGCTTGAATCGTTAAACATTATCCTAAGTTCTACTACTTGGACAGAAGTAGTTTGCAACCTGTGAACCTTTGTTCTTTTTCATTGCATATTCGACCATTTTTGAAGAAATTTACTTTTTTTCGGTATCAAGCTTGAAGATTTTGCTAATCTTACCCTAAGAACCTAATGCATAATTCCATTCAAGAAGACGCATCCCGATATTCTGAGTATGTGGAAAGTTACGCATACTATGCATCGGCCCATCTGCTCCGGGATATGTGTGATCGTTGTTAGCGCACTGTAACACATTTAAGTGTCTCCGAGGAGGGGGGGTTACCGTACGGTCAAAACGGTGCCAACACTTCAGTCCAATATTGTAACAACATTGGCTAGTCCAAAAATTATTCACCCCAACGGTGACGATTTCAAAATTTGAAATGACTAGGGATTCCCAACCTGTTTTTGAATTCCTGGCTGCTCGTGGAATTCGCATGGTATTGTTTCCATCATCATATTTCTGGATGATTATGTATATATTATTTTTGCTATATGTTAGCTAGCAAATTCTGGACATTCAATGACCCACCTCGAAATGACGTCACTATGTGGGAGCAAACCAAATGCAGTAGAACTCAACCATAGTAACTTCCATTTACAAAGCAAAATGACTACTTCCCATTACATGAACTACGAATGGACCGGAAAGCACTACTATTATTCAAATCATTCAATTCGCAATTTCCCTCCAATTTTCCAAAGAGTATTTCGCGTTTGAAGCAAAATTCCTCAGGGTAAATCCCAATTCTGAAGAGTGACGCCTGAACTAAATGTCACTGAAAACGAAAGAATTGAAGTGTGACTTCACTCTAGATTACTTTTTTTCAAAGAGTAAAATGCAAATTCAGATGGATTTTTCACCTCCATATGGAGTAAGTGAAAGTGCTGCACTGCAGTGATACAGGGAAAATGTTTACAGGAGTTGACAACAGTAAAGCAATATTATGCACATTTTTTTTAAAGGCGCCCCCCAATTTTTCAAAAAAATGGAGTTTTGACACGGTTGCATTGGTAACTGGGCTAGTAAAACTATCCTTTTAATGGTTAAGCTCGAAAATGTCTGTGTGTCACAACGAAGAATTTTGTAATTAGAATATATTATCGGGGATCCCGATAATAATTCAACGGCTGCTGGAAACGGCCTTCCAATGTGAAATAGCCCGGAAATAGCACCATGTACGTGTCTAACGCTCATCCATTAGTTGTTTTTATTGGTTCAGCCAGTCAAGTTTAGATTTTATCTTCTCGAGGTGGCACTATTTCATCATGGACGGACATAACGGAGCATTTCCAGCTCTGTCGTTAAGTCCAACTGGGATCTCAATTCTAATTACAATCGCTTTTTTGTGATAAAGACGCTTTTAGCATTCTCGTTGCAGGTATAGTTTCGTAGGCAATTACCGACATAACTCTGCAAAAATATCAAATTTTGAAATTGGGGGCGCTCTTACAAAAAATGTGCTAATATTGCTTTACATGATCTCTCCCTCAAAATGTATTACATACCTTATTGATTGGGTATTTTTAGCTGTCCACCATGAACTTTAGGACACGCTGCAAATCTTTTACATTTCAATTAGACAGTTACTTGTACTAAAACAGTATAACACAATAGCACTGTGAGTATGTTCTTAAAATTCTAGATACCATTTTACACTGCGCACCATTTTTAACAACTCCATAAAAATGACATTACATCAATTCTTATTTGAACTTGATCCAGATCTGACCCCGGAAATTTGAACAATCGGAAGCGACTATTGCTTGAGATACTTACTCTTTTTTTGTCTGTCGCAAATTATCAGTATTTTGAATTCGAATATGTCTGGAAGAATACATTCCATCTTGTACTCCATCTTGATTTATCCGTTTTGTATCGTTTACGTCCTCCTCTCCTTCAACTACTTTTTCGCACGGACCATTGCCTTCAGCTTATCATCATGGTTCCAATCCTGTATTTGTGGTTTAAGATAAGAGAAGTGGGGCGGCGCTGACTTCCGAGCCGCAAGTGGCGCATGAGAACGGTGAGTTGGTGGTGTACAGGCAAATTCTCGCCGAAGTCTGTGTTTGCGATTGGTCTTGACCTGGAGACCGCAGCAAAGATGCAGACTAACGGACTAAGTGTCCGATATGTTACATCGTCCATGTGATTTCCTTTCCACAAATCCATAAAAGACTCGCGAAATAGCGAAGGCTTTTTCTCCTACCCGATGATGCATCTAATAAGTCTAGTGACGGCCTACGATCGTCACTCACATCCGATATTTGGCTCGTTCTTTCCAGAGGGTTTTTCTTGGTGTCATTGCTACTGTTTCCGTCTTAGGACTCTTGTTGGGACATTTCAATGTCGTTGGGTTTGCTTTTTGTCGTTGAAAACATCAAAACGTACGGCAACAACAAGACAGACAACAGCAAGTGTGGCGCCAACTGCGAAGGCCATGTTTGTGTCCTCTGGATAAGGACTTTAATTCAACGTCATTCTCAAAAACAATTACATTGTAGAATTAGTGGATTTCAATCCATATCTGTGTATACGCATACATGTGAAATTTTTTTTATTTTTAATGTTTTGTTTGCTCCCTTATGTTCAACACCGATGTCACTAAAATCACTAGATTCCCTAAGTCGAAGTACTCATTGGCAGATATGGGTTTGTCCTCATGAAACCATAAATACTTGGTTATTGATAACGTGCGCCACTCCATCGCAAGTTATTGTCACACTTGCCCCCTCCATTACACCGCTGTCCTGCTGGGAAACATTGTAACAACTTGACACTTGTCCAATGGGGTAACACACCAACTGGGTTTTTCTCTACATTCGGCCCACGAAGAACCGTATCTCACCTCACAGAAACAACATCCCCTTTGTTCCTGGCATTCAATCTTTGTTCCTCCTGACCACTGCCTGGAAAGGGAACTAATGTTGTTGTCTACTTCAAGCCATACAAACATTTCTTACACCCCACGACGTTACAAATGAAGTAAAAAAGTAACCCCTCCGATCGTCATTAATGGCATGTCCTCTTCCACTGATAAGATAACATTGAACCAACCGAAAGTTTTCAGTTCGTTTTGCTTCTGATCATATCAACTTCTTGATCTGAAACTGAAGTGGTTCCGGACACATTTAGCGTGCACCCATAACTCCCGCATCATCTTGTTTTCTGTTGTCAATAATCACGGAAACAGTAATAGTAGGTCTTCATTTTTGTACTGGGACCATGTAGGAAATTTTGTAGCCGTCCTGTGATTAGTCAGCGACACCTGTTCCCAGTTTGTTCGCCGCAATTTTGGTGGACATGTTTTTCTTCACCTCCCAATCGACATTCCATGTCAAAGTAACATCATGCTCTGAGCAACTTGAAGTCGTCACTGTTCTGATCAACAATGAATGTGCAATTGAACACTACATTAGTACCCACAACAGCAGTTTGATGGTCACTGGCACTCCAAAAGTATAACTGTACATCCATAATCCCAAGTCTTAAATAAAATCAAGGGGATTAAGAAAAACGAAACCTTTTCTGTGAAATCCATTGTTTCAACTGGTGGTAATAAAGTAGATGTGAATAGGAAGTCATACTTTTCTCGAGTTTAGCAATATTCTATATATATTCTTGTCCAATAAAGCTCAAATTTACTTCGACGGCCGCTGCTCGAACGTCAAAATGAGATTAAAAACCACTTGTATCATCTCATTTTCTTCGGTATCCACAATATAAAGACGCAAACAAGCAAGTTACGTGACGTGGAGCCGATGATTGTGTTTTTACCTATCAACACCAAAACATCGAAAGTGTTATGTCCAGAAAACGCGGTAAACAGTTCCTTGTTAAGGGTTGGTGGTAACATTTGATAGCAGAACTTCTTGCGTATCAGATTCAAAACTCTGTTTCAGTCTGGGTCAATGGAACAGGCACGTTGGCTTCCAATCACTGGTTGGTATTCATGGTATTTAATTCATCATACTTTCCGTAGTTAATCCGGCAAATGAAGTTCTCCGACACTTGGATTCCCATGCAACGTGACGTAACACCGTCAATGTGTCATCCATGTTCCAAATGGCTTTACATCAAACAATGAACACACACACCGATATATCGTTAGAAGGTCGTTATGCTCCGAGTGTGTAACCATAACAGAATTGGACATTTTCTTTCTATATGTGTACTACTTCAACCACCCTATCCACAACGTGCTTCCTTCTACACCAACGTTCACGATATTGGAGAAAAATATCGGGTCAGCGTGCGCCTCAATCTGTTGTTTCCGTCTGAGTTGAGTGTATTACCCATCTACCCCACCACACCAATCACATCAGTAATTGTATAATAGTGCTGTGTAACTATAGATGAAATGTTCAAATGCTGAACTTGACAGATAACTTATGGCGCACTTATGTGTGGTTGCATTTGTAAATATGTCGTGGCAATTCTACCTAATATGAAATCATGCACAAAAAGTTCAACCACTAACTTTGTCATTGTTGCGGCCCAATGCACAATATATAAATCATAATGGATAAAAACAATTTAGCTTCAGGCGTATACCATCAAATACCAGCGATAACACAATGCACACACACACACATGCACAACCACAACACACATACAAATACAAACAACACAACACCGCAACACATGCACAACATAATATATGCATGTATATCAGTGATTACATTTTTCGTATGTTTTAGTAGCATACTTAACCGCTTTTAGAGAGTAAAATATAACAATTTTTAGCTTTTTTGGAAGGTTTTAACAAAACTGTGTAATTACCCTTTATTAGCAATAACAAACTATTATAGCAATTATCATAATTATAACAAACTATAGTAATAACACACTGAAACCTAACTTTCAATCCCAAATGACATAAAAATATTATATAATACTGTTGTGGCGATCATGTGCCTTATACTGATTGTGACTGTGTCTGAGACATTAGAAATATTTGCTATCAGGCCGATCATTCCTTTACTTTTGTATTCTTAGGTAGTTAACGCATATAGACACTCAATTGATGTTAAATTGGGATAGCCAAGTACTTTGTTATGGAATCCAATGCTTCTTGGAGTATGGGTTATGATTGAACACTTGTGAAATCAAATTAATCTGTACATGTACGATGTACTTCTTCAAAATTTTAATTGGAGAATACCCATTATTCAGTAGTAAAAACACGGAATGGCCACCATGTCAACTAAATTCTTGTACAGGGTGAAACTGGACCTGATTGTTTCATTTCAGCCATTTTGATTTTGCTATTATAATAGTTCATCTACCATTTAAGTACGGGATTCGTGTAAATTTGCTGAAATGTGTCTTATTTTGCTGGAAATGTGCCAGTATTTTGGCTAAAATGTGCTTTAAAACCCTCTGGCACTCCCATACCTCGGGTCAATCATGCATAGCATCGATGGAGCTGATGTTATTAATTTTTGTTTCACACACGTTTTATTTTTCCTTGGCCCTGTGCATGCTAGGAATTGCTTTATAGTTGCATTGGTTTTGACTGAGTGACATGGATACTGTTAAAGCGTTACATCCTTTTTTTAATCAGTTAAGTTTACCCCTATGTCCCATAATTAGTTTGTTATTATTGGGTGTCTTTTTTTTCCTTTTTTATTAATATTTTTGTTATTATTTCTTGGGTGATTTTGTATTATGGGTCGTCTTTTTTTTCTTGTTTATTAAGATTTTTGTTGTTATTTCTAGGGTATTTTGTATTATGGGGTCGTCTTTTTTTCTTTTTTATAAGATTTTTGTTGTATTTCTTGGGTGATTTTGTATTATTGGGATCGTCTTTGTTTCTTTTTTATTAATATTTTTTGTTGTTAGTCTGGAAGATTGGGTATTATTGGGTCGTCTTTTTTTCTTTTTTATTAATATTTTTGTTATTAGTTCTGGTAATTTTGTATTATTGGGTCGCTTTTTTTTTTTTTCTTAAGATTTTGTGGTAATTCTTGGATGAGTTTGTATTTATATTGGGTCGCCCTGTTTTTTCTTTTTTATTAAGATTTTTGTTGTTATTTCTTGGATGATTTTTGCGTTTTGTGACACTCTTCCTGCTCTAAAGTTAGCCTTGGAAAACTTCAAACAGGAAATTCCTCTGAAATATTACAATACTTGATTAATTTCAGTCAGGAATATCTATATTATTTTGTTTCCTTCTCCCATATACAGCTATCTATTGCAACTAACCATAGAGTACAAGCTCGTTTTTAACCCGGGGTTAATGGCGTGGGAGGTTTGTAACATTTATGACATGAATTCCGCATTCATTATTTTATCTTTTTGTTGGCGTGTTTTTCAATTAAGATAAAAATAATTCAACTTTAGCTGATTGAATTGTATTACCTGAATTGACGTTCTTTGACACTGGAGGCCATAGGTGTTGGCGTGATATCAATCCCATAATTTGTAAACCTTGTATGGGTGGGGGTAGGGGAATGTGGGAACATTTTTCCAGTAAAACGGGACCGTAGGGTATACACAGTCACACACCACACGCTTACACACACGCCGCGCACGCTCACACGTATACACACACAACTGTCAAATTGATAGTCTCGTTTCAAGAAATGTGTATCACCAATTGGTGAGTGCCCTCCACGACCATTACTCTGCGTATCGTGCGCGCATTCTGAGTGTGTGCGTGTGTGCATGCGTGCGTGCGTCGTGCATGAGTGCATGAGTGAGTGCGTGGTGCGTGTCGTGAGTGAAGTGGGTGAGTGAGTGAGTGAGTGAGTGAGTGAGTAAGTGTGAGTGATTGACTGAGTGAGTGAGTTGGAGTGAGTTAGTGAGTGAGTGACTGAGTGAGTGAGTGCTTTATTGAGTGAGTGAGGTGAGTGATTGAGTGATTGAGTGATTGAGTGAGTGTGAGTGAGTGAATATCGGGATTGCCAGTGTTCTTGGGGAGCACGCCCGTTGCAAGTATTTAAATGTGGGCACTCGCGTTAAGTGTATTAGGGTACGTACATGCGTTTGCAAGTATTTTGGGGTACGCAGGCGTCTTAGCAATTTAATTGGGGTACGCTAATTGTCTCAAGTGTTTAAGGTCTCACTCGGCTGGGATTGGTTTAGGGTACGCAACTCCGCGTAGCAATTGGTTAAGTATACGCACGCACGTTCTGAAGTTTATAGGGGACGCACGCCGTTCGCAAATGTTTAGGGTATGCACGCCACGGAACCCGCAGCGGCAGAGCAGTGCGAGCTCTTACCCTTTCCACCGTATTCACTATGAGAGGCCCCAGAACTTTTGAGCCATATAAGTTCCTCGTTCCAAACTAGTTAGCCATCAGAGATCCTTCATTCCATCACTGCCCGCATCTGGAATGCTCTTCCATAATACATCCCGCATCTGGAGAAGAGGTTCTTGTTTCCACAAGGAGGCCGTTCATCGTCCAACGATCGGCACTCTTTGGATTGTTTGCGTTAATGCCCTGATATGCTTTGACATTTTGACATAAAAATGATGCTCCGTGACATGCATCCAAGATTCTCCCTTCGAATGATTCCTGAATTCAATATACGAGGACCCCTCCATGCCTGTTCATCCTCCTCAACCTACAGTCTCGACAACCTCACCAAATTTGCGACATACTACTTCAAAAAACGTAATCTTGGTCTTGCCTTGAGCAAGCTAAGGTCTCAGGAGCAAAAAAAAATTAAAAAACACAACACCAATAAGCAAACCAACAAAAACCATTATATCCATTTTATTATGCATAGTCTAGCCACAGATATCTATATCTGTGAGTCTAGCAGAATAAGATGGTTCCCTGGCACCCCCCTCCTTAAAAACTATTTAGGTTCTAACATGATTTTAGCACAACTATGTCATCATCTTCAAGAATTCTATGTTACCAAAATTAAATATTGTCCCCACGGGCTCCGTTTGAATTAAGAGGTTTCAATTTAAGTTGAAAAGTATCTCCAATGATTCGTCTCCTCGTAAGGAATCAAAAATATATATTTTGACATATCTGTCCATGTTCAGTTACAGAATATGTGGTGAAAAGGGGGGTTAAAGGTCATTGACTTTTGATGGTCATTATTCAGGAGCCAAAGTTTCAAAATGCTTCAATCTTGACAAAATTGTGTCAAATTGTTGGTGTGAGCATGAGCAATCTTGAATGTACGTTTCTACGACTTGGGATCTCCGTTTTGGTTTATTTTTGGAAAGACACGACTTATCCCTAATTCCCATACAAAACATTGCAAATTTGGTAAGAGGCTCCTTTCAACAAATTTTACCATCTATTGGCAAACTATACTTTCTGATCCTCATGCTCATACCGACAACTTAACGCCAATTTTGTCAAGATCCATGCATTTCGAAATTTTCGCCCCGTACATGACCAAGCAATGTTCAATGGCCTTTATCCCACACATTTTCACCATACCTGACATCAATATTATATCAAATACAAATAACTAATATATCAAATAACATTACAAACTACTATATACATAATTAAACAGAAATTGCAATTGGAGGATCATTCCAACTGAGGCAATAAGCCCGCACAAGGGAACTTTCCCTTAAAAAACACAGAAAGTTTCAAAATCAGTAAATACACATTACAAAAGAAAATCAAACACGACTGATAGACAGCAAAGGACTGTGCTGCGGGACAAAATAATCATAGTTGAAAACGTTCAATTATATTTTGCGATAAATTGTTGTTAGTTGAAAACCGAAATGTTTTACGGACTTAGATTGTTTGTTTTATTTTCCTCAGCGAAATCCAAAGAATGGGGGCCGTTTGTTCGAATACATTGGCAAAAAATTCTTTGTTCTTGGTTATAAATGAGATCATTTACATGTCCTTGTCTGATAGTCATGGATGTCAAGAACATTTATAAACTAGTTATCAAATGCATTAGGTAATTCATTTCTTGAATCTTTAACATAATACACTTAAGTTCGAGAGGGTACTTTCTTCAAACATGAAGAAATGTCTTTTGGCAAAAAGGTTTGAATGGCTTCTGTAATGACGTTAGAATTGTTCTTATTGCCCATTTTTGGAGTTTGCAGTTTATTTAAGTAGATACCACATGTATTCCCATATAAGTATTTCATAATGTGAGATAAGGCAAAATAAAGTTACATAAAGAGTATGTAATCACTATCCGAATAACATGTGTTTAGTTTGTTCATGATCCCATTTTCTGCGACAATGTTTTTGGAAACGCAATCGATATGATGTTTCCAGGTAAGGTTTTTCATCTATTAAGACACCTATAAATTTGGGTATATTTCACTCTTTCCATATTGTATTATCTATTTGCATTCCAAATCTGGTTTTACTTTCAGTTGGACGTCATGTTAGGGTGCCAATACACTTATTAGTGTTGCTTGCTTTAACTGATAATTTGTTTGCTTTGAACCATTGCTTACTTCATTCAATTCAGGCATTCACAACACTATATTACAGTACTATCGATGGTTTTCATGTGAGTAGAGAATTGTGGTATCGTCGGGCAATAATATAAAATCAAGAAGTTAGAAGTATTGGTTATATCTGAACATATATTAAAAAGAAGTGGACCCAGTACGATCCTTGCGGACACCACAAACCCTATTTTTTAAATGCTGCATCGGTACGAATGTTATAATAAACTTATTGTTTTCCATTACTTAAGTAATTTCTAAACCCCTCTAGCACAATACCACGAAATCCATAATGTTCTAATTACTAGAGTATAATTGTGATCGATGGAATCGAAAGCTTTCGATAATTCCAAAAATCCAATGGTTGTTTCATTTCTTTCCACTGCAATATTATTTTATCCACTCAATTCATAAGGGCCATATAGGTAGAATGATTGGACCGAAACCCAAATTGCCTAACATTAAGGATTTCATGGGCGTTTATATAGTCATGCTCTATCAAATACAAGTCTTTTCTAGTTATTTTCGAAAACATGGTAAAAAAGAGACACTGGGGCGATATTTGAGACAATTAACAATGTTCTTGTTTCTTATAAATTGGTATTACCTGAGCTATTTTAAGCTTTCAGGAACGACCCCCAGTCGTATGATACTTAAAATCTTCTTGTAAGCGGAGTACTATTTCTGTCTTTATTATGAGATACAATAGGTTCTCATACCAGCACTTCTTGTTTTTGATTGAATTTCTCAATTAATTTTACTAAAATTAATTTATTAATAGTGTTTTCTTATTTAAAATTATAGAAATCTTGATTGTCTATAATGAAAAAACTCCATGTTCCGTATTTTTTATATTGGTTCAAGCTTTTGGATCAATATTTACAAAGAAATCATTGAAATGATTAGAAATATCTACAGAGTTAGTGAAACAGGTTTCTGCCATTGTCAGCCTTAAACTTGCTCGGCATAGATTGTTTTTTTCCCTCGACCAAGAATATCATTTCTCGTTTTCCACGTTTGTTTCATATGTATTTTTGCTATTTTCAAATTTAAGAAAAAGTGTTTCCTCTTTGCGTTTAGCGAAATAAGCTATTTAACTTATTTCTGTCTGTTTTTTAATTTTTGAAGTCTTGTTATACTTGCGAGTGTAAGTATTCTTATACAACTGGTTTTCTTATTGATACTTTTTAATAACCCTTTTGTAATCCAGGGTGATATCGGGTTCTTTTCTTTTTTGTTTTAGTACATCTTTTTTAGCGGAACACATTCATGTCATGCATTAAAGTTTCAATACATTTATTATAATCCACTCGCACTATTGTTATTGAGAATTTCCTGCCATTCAACATCTGCTAACCCATCTGTTTTAATTTCGAATATTTGGTATCACTTGTGGATTCTCTTATATCAAACCCTAGTCTTATCGTGCACCTGAGTTAAATTATTACGAGTTGTATTTATGGATTTGGCATATGATCAGTTATATCAGTACCAATATTGTTGCTTTTTATCATATTTTCCATCATCGTCAATATTGTCAATAATTGTCGCAGTAGTCTAGTATTCTTGTTGGTTTTATGTATAGTATGTATTAATAATTGGAATAAATGATTTCAGATAATCGTGGTGTGTTTATGGCTATCGACTTCAGCAGATCAATGTTGAAATCGCCCCTAATGTAGACTTGCTTTTTCCTCAGCTTTTAGTTTATTAAGAACAGGATCAATATCGGTTATAAAGTTCTCGATACCAGTATGTGCTCTATAACATGTTCCGACTACAACATTTTTAGCATTATTACATTCAATTCAATAAAACAGGCTTCATAATTGGAGTTAGCAGGCAGAAGATCTTTTTCTTATTTTATTAATTTAATTTATCAGAAATATACATAAATACGCCACCTTTTCTCCCGCCATTCTGTTCGTATACGCAATATTATACCCGGAAGATTGACATAGTTTTATTGGGTTTTCTCTTTTAATGGGTTTTCTAAGAACCGATAATGCTAAAATCCCCAATTCAGTTTTTTAATGCGATCTTTGAATTTATCGAAATTTTTGAAAGACCTTCTTATGTTTGGCATTTAAAAATTTCAGATCTCCACAATCTGGCTGGGAACCTGGTGGGATTTCCCCTCCTGTGTGCTACCGTGATACGCTTTGTTAGAACCCGACTTAATTGTTGTATTGTTTACTAGTAATTCTGGCTAGGCCTACAGTATTACTCAATTTATGTGCCACAAGCATAATCATCTGCCTTTATGGCTTTGTTTCACGACACACTTATCAATTTTGTTTCATCAAATGTGTTTTGATATCTGGATGTTACACTGTTTGAAACTCTTCAACAACATTCAACTCCCTCCGTGACCAAAATTTGCCTCGACTTCTTTTGAGAGAAGGCCTAGCGATCAAAACAATGCTGCCTTAAACACAGGCAAATTCAAACTGGGTCTGCGTCATCTTGTTTTCGACACTACCTGAAGTTTTGTCTAATGCCTATGGCATCTGGCACAATTCATCAATTCGCTTGGGCACTGAGCACTGCTTACCTCGTCATAATCACTACAATCTGTCTAATGACATGGCGAATATATTTCTCGGACGTTACCCATAAACACTAACTGTTATAGCAACAAGGTCCCCATATTCATTGGGGTTTCAAGCTATTGGCAATTTCTCAAAGCATCCCCCAGCTACAACAAATGTTATACTTTTTTTAAAATTTGGAAACCAGCGGATGTATTTTTCGCCGCATTAAAGACCAGAGTGCTTGGAAGAATCTGATGAAGCTAGCCTAAGTTACTTCAATTTTTCTAACTCTAAACTGGCTTCAAGCTCTTTTGTTTCATCTCATTTTGTTAATTTTTCTTTTTTCCAATTCCTTTCCTTTATAATTTGCAATTCCATCTCTTTTTGTTCTATTTTGCATTTTATTTCCAATTCTTTTCTTTTTGATTGCATTTGCTATTTTTCTTTTTCAAATCAATTTCCTTGTGTTTTCTGCTTTTGTTTCATCTCTTAATTTTTCCTTTTCCATTGGAATTTGCACTTTTCCTTTTCTTTTAGCTCAAGCTCTTTCAATTTGGGCGGCATCACTAGTGCCCTGTTCCAGAACCTCTACTATCCACCAAATATGACTATCCCAATCTTCTTCCTGGACAAATTTTTCAATCAAACTATTTTTGATGACCTGTTTTCTCATAAACATGAACTTTGCATACAAGTCCCTAAATGCTGGGCTAGTTTCATTAACTCAGGCTTCTCAGCTCATCAAACTTCTCTCAAGTTATTTTGCCCAATGAACGCTCTGGATTTAAACTCAATCGTGGTGTACTCTACCACACAATATATATAACCTTGCAACCACACTATACAGTGGTACACGCAAATAAAACACGATGTATGGGGACTGATCTACCATTATTTGCAGATCAAGACAAGCTATAACTATACTGTACATGTACGTGCTATAGCTGGTGTGGCCTGTTGTCTTTCCAGCGAGCACTATTTTATCTCCACAGTAGATTTTCCCCAAGATTTCTAATACTAATCATTACCAGCATCATCAGGCATTAAAAAACCCTTGCACTGAATAATTGGCATTCACATTAAATGCCATCATCGCATTGCACATTCTTACATCAAAATAAATCATGGGAAACTCCCAAAATTTGGCAATCTGTTTGATCTCAATCATGGACTAAAATATCTCAAAGGCATAAACAAGTACCCTCATTATTTTCTAAATTTAGGCCTTTTTGGCGAATTCCATTGCTTCTCGTGCACAATATATCTAGTAAATAACATCGGTCTGATTCTAATATAGCACAAATGGGGGAATTCCATACTAAACAAAATATTTTCCCGTGAGAAATAAAACATATTTTAATCACAAATGGGAGGCTAAACTTAGAAAAACGCGCCCTGCGTACCTTTTAACACTTGCGACACACAAACTCGGTTAAAATAGTACACTTGATAAAAACGCGTGCTACACTAAAACACTTGCCAAAACGGCAGGAAGCACATAATTGGGCCCCTATATGTAGCAATTTTGAAATAACAGAAAATCTCATTTAACTTTAGTGAATGGTTGTTAAACATGTTAAGGTGGAATTACCCTTGGGAGGGCTCTGAAAAATTAATATTACAAAATTAAAAATGAGGGAAAATTACCTTCTATTGTTTTTGTTGACATCAATCGGAGATTCCGTTCAAAAGTTATGGTCGAAAAGGTAACCCTTCCGGAAAGGGAAATTGAAATTTCCTATGATATTTCTTCTGTATTTTATTGTTTCTCAAGCTGCGATATTTAATTTTTTCCAATTTAAAATTCATATCTCAAAAAGTAAATGAAGCTTTTAATCACTAATTCCACCAATTATCTGTGAAAATTAAGCACTTATTTTCTAATTGAAAATAAAAGTAAAATGAACATTCTAAAATATATTAAAACTTATAAAACAGGGTTTCTAGACTAAATTTTCAAAGGATTTTCAAAAAACGATTTTAATATTAGAGAGCGGGATAAAAGTAAATAACAGGCAGACCCAATTGGAATATGCGTTAACCAGAATATTTTCCTATTAGCCCCCTGGGAAATTGATTTAAGGGGGGTCATGGTCAAGAAGGAACAAAAATAATATTTTTGCCAACTGTGTACAAAGACCCCCCTAAATCAAGTTCCCAAGGGGCTGTGGAAAATATTCTGGTTCAATGGCAAGTCCAATGGTATGCTTTATGTACTTTTACCCCATCTCTCTAAGATAAACCGTTTTGATTAAATCCTGACACCACAATGACATATTGTTAAAATACTTTGGAGATATCGGCGATTTAGTCTAGGAAACACGTTTAAGTTTTATGTTCGTATATTTTAGAAATGCTCTTCTACATTAATTATCAATTAGGAAAGTAGTGCTTGCATTGCAAAGTGGGCCATAATTGTGGAAATTAGAGGTAAAAGCTTACGTACTTTTGAGATATGATTTTATTAAACGTGGAAAAAATTAAATATCCAGCTTGAGAACAACAATAAAAACAAAGAAATATCATGGGAAATTTCCATTTGCGAAGTTCTTTTCGACCATTAACTTTTGAACGGAAAACCCGATTGTTGTTCAAACAACAGCAATAGAAAGGCATTTTTTCCATCAATTTTATTTGTAATATTAATTTTTTGACCCCTCCCCAAGGGGGGTGATTCCACCTTAAATAGACATCGGGAGATACTGAAAATAAAGAATTCTGCAACCTTGTCGACATCTGAATTAAATTGCTAAAAAATAAGTCCCATCAAAATTGACGCAAAAAGGTTACCGTTGGCACCCAGGGTGGTTAAAATGTAAGTGAGATATTTTGTTTGTTTTTTTCTGTGTTGTTGTTTGTTTTTTGTTCTATATCAATTACTACCGGCTTACAAGCATAAATGTGAAAAAGGGTGTATTTTCATTTTTTTCATTGATGCCGATTTAAAAAGTCATTGATAACGGGACCGCCAATTCCGTATAAGTAATCAAATGTCATAATCGAAAAAAAATCTTCAGATATTTATAAATTATTCATTTAATTACATTAGCTTTCTCGCTGTCCATTTAATTGCTAAATATCGCATAAATATTAAAGAAATAAGAATAGCACAGAAGAAATCTTTCATGATGTTTATTTCACTATGTGGAGCGCACGTCGGCTTCCGTCAAATTTCAGTTAACGATAGTAGATTCAAAGCTCGCGGGAGTGCCACTAGCACGATGGGTGGTCGGCCCCGTCAGGAAGTGGCGATCTCAAAGGTAGGGCATTGTGCACGTTTTACCGAATAAAGTTGAAAGTTCCGGTCATATTTTATAAATTACTATAGCATCAAGTGATGAAATTTAGAGTTTCCATAACACTTAAATGACCTAGGGGTTTTCAACTCCCTTAGTGCAAAGGGGGGTCAGTGAGACCCCCCTAATGAAACCACGTTCCCCGAGGGACTTTTTGCACGGCCTTTTTTACCACATGTAAAGGGTTATAAGTCGAACCCCAATTCAAAATAAAAATGAAATTTGTTATTTGGCTGCAAATTAGGTGCAAAAAATTGTTATTTCACAAAACACGGCGCGAAAATTTGGCAAAAAGACGGAAATTCCAAATGAAGCCACTTTGCCTTACACAACTTTTGCAAGCTTATTTTTTTGTTGATATTATTCTAGAAGACCCACATTAATATATTTACACAAAACCAACAGTTTTAGGGAATCCGTATTGTATTTTTAACGCGTGTTGCAAAATACCGTCATTTCGCTATAGAGTTTGTACAGTAACGTTTAGCACGTCCACGATGAAATTGTTTGTTTTCAGCACTAAGGGTAAATTATTTTTAATGTTACTAATATTGTTTATTTACAATGTCTGTGTGAACTTATATCAGCAAAACAATAAAAATCGGTTTTCGCGGGTTCTTTGATTTTTTAAAAATATTTCTCAGATGACTTCCGGTTATGTGCCCAGGTGGTTCCAATGGACCCCCCCTAATTACTCATAACGGCTTGGCCATTTTAATTATTTTTGGTTATGAAAAGAAGCGTCATTTTAAAAGTCAGACAATTACAAAAATCGGCGCAAATCCCCTACGCGTAAAGCGGCCGCCAGCGCGAAAACAAATTTTGGGGGTCCATAGGACCCCCCCCCCTTGGTCACTTAAAGTGTTAATTGTGCTAAATAGGCGAGGACTTTTGATCAAGAATAGCCAATTGACTGGTTATTGGAACAAACTTTTTATTTTTTTTGCCCTTGTGCTAGGTCTTGGGCCGCATTTTAGTGCTTCCTGTCAAACGTCATGTACGTAGTCGTACCCTAGAACAGTTGCAACCTTAACCCTAGAGCACTTGCGAACGCACTTGCGAACTTGAAACACATGGTGCACATAATGCGTCCCTAATACCTGGCGAACGCGGAGTGCTCAACGCGTGTCAACTTCCAAATGTCTAGTTAAACACATAATTCTCAAAATGCAGCTGAATAATAAAACCACCAGAAAATCAGAGATATAAATAACAACAGTGTACGGTCCACGGTACGTCTACGACCGAATGCTCTTATTAATTCTAACTTTACCGAGATAAGTCCCCGACAAGAAGAATACAGTGTTCTTTCCCACAATACATTTCTTCCAATAATTTTGCACTGGTTTTTCACAGAATTTAGACGTGACAAAAATACCTAAAGTAACTAACTCAACCCAATTCTTGGCACATTTAACTGTAACAAAAAAAAAACCCTCGCACACAACCAAGGGTTTTTTCACTATATATCACAACCGGAGTAGTTTTAAGAGCATATAGTGACATATATGTAAGAATTGTGGCATTTCTTTATACAAGCAATGAACTTGCATAAATGTTTAAAAATTACTACTGATTAAATTATTAAATATGGAACCACGTCACCGCCGTCCTCATCTTCAAGATCAAACAGGTCCTTTGGGGTCATCTGGAGGTCATTTAATACTTTCTGTTGATAAATACATAACATCATTTTTTAATGCCTTTTACTATCCCTAAATATATCAACTCCTGGTACCATGAGTTTATATTTGTTGTATATGATTAATACTAACATGGGGAAGAAATACTTAAATTAAATTACGCCTGTACAAAAAAAATCCCCATTGTCACATGTAGTATCTCTATAAGTATGAAATGTTCTACTTACGTACAGTTGTGTATGAGGTCATGTTTTTTCTTGATTTCCTGTATACAACATTTACTGATGTGAATGTAAACTCTCACTCTTTTCTGTCCTTACTAAACCTTGCATCCTGGGTAAGACCCAAATTCTTTTGTTTGGCATGCAAGAATTCCTCCTAGGATGACAAGTGTTTTAAGACTTACAATCAATTGAAGCAAAGAAATGGTATAAGAGGTATATAACCAGCTATCAAATGCAATGAATCAGTTTCCTCCACTTATGATGAACCCCTTGTTTTTTAACTACCCCCTCAATTTCATTCAAGGTTGAGACTTTGACATGTTTTTATAGTTATCGTGCAATAGCATAAATTAATGCAATTGGATAAATTTTGCTGATTTTATGTTTGCGGCACACCCCGCATTGTACTTAATTGGAGTTTTTTCTGCTCTAAAATTCAAAGATTCCTTAAAAGTGGTACCCTGTGGTGTGTTTCACCCTGGCTTTTTTTGACCTGTTACCACCACCCCCATACGCCCCCCTTCTTTATCCAAATCGTAGTATTCATCCCCTATCTATAACGGACACAGCACTACATTTTTCCCCTTTAAAATGTTAACCACCATAATGTAAAATGATATATTAATATTAACTAGAATTTTCCGGTTCTCGGTTTCGCGGCTCGCTATATGCAAAAATATAAGCTGTTGGCCGCCCCATGAAAAAACTTAAACATTTTTTGACACACCATACATACAAACACACACACATCATACACACGCACAACGGATTGCTTAAGTGGGTTGGTCCTGCCAGCTATAGCTGGCTGTCCACAAAATGTTGCTTTTGGTGATTAAATTGTGATTTGACTTTACATTGACAGAAATGTATCCCCAGTCGATCTATGTCCCTGTGTAATCTTCAATTACATGTCATGTTATGATATAAGGGCATTTTGTGATCCCCCCCCCCCCCCCAACCGATTTACCTCGAAAAAGTTTAGATATGATCTGAACCGTTGGCCCTGGTAATCCATGTGTACCAAATCTTACATGCAAATTTGGTCGTATCGTAGAAATTTGCAATTTTGTTTTTATGTCCATAGACGGACAGAACTACAGCTGCACAATAGCCTATGGGATAGTGGGAAACAAGCATTTGCTCGAAACACAAAACCAGAAGCTCGGATCAACATCAACTTTTGTGAATAAAGTTTTACTTTGGGAATAAAAAGGAAGTTGTGCTCTACTAAATGTAAACGAGTGAAAATTTCACTCATTTAAAGAATAAAACCCACTTTTGTAAACCACTCCAAAACAAGTTGTTTGACTCAAAGAGGGAATATCCACTCAAAAGAGCAAATATCACTCCAAAAAGAGTGGATTTCCACTCGTTTGAGGAGTTAAACGAAGGACAACACTTTTGAGGAGTTAAACACAGGACAACACTTTTGAGGAGTTAAACGCAGGACAACACTTTTGAGGGAGTTCAACGAAGGACAACACGAAACGAGTGGAAATCTACTCTTTTGCAGTGCTTTCAATCTTGAGTGGAAATTCGCTCCCTTTATAAGTACAAACACTCATTTTTGGGAATGGTTTGCAAGAGTTTCTCACCAACTTTTGGGAGTGAAAATTTCACTCGTCTACATTTAGAGAGTGGACTGCCAAATTGCACCTTGAAGGTATTAAGCTAATTAAGGGGACATTTCCAGCAAAATAATCCCCCACCCCATTTTTTTAAAAATTGACCAAATATAGTAATAGTATAGTATAGTATAGTATAGGAATAAGCCAAAAAGCCTCTTCATGTAATAATATGCTTTGGTATTTTCTGTCGTGCATGACAGATAACCAAGTTACTTGTTATGAGGCCATCAGGACAGCAGGCAAGTTAAAACTTATTGTTTGTGGATTGTCTTTTCTTTGTTCAATAAAACCTCGAACAATGTGCTCGGTTGGTATTCTACAACAAGTGCAAATTACAGAAGATTTGTATCCTCAGAAAATCTCCTTGTGTCCCTTTGGAAGAAGAAGACCGATTTTGATTGAGTCGAAATGGAGTCACCAATAGATCCAGGAAAAGTTTTATAAGTGTTATGACGTTATGGTAACCTTGTGGTTCCTAGTCAAATTTAATAAACAAGAGAGCATATAGGCCCTAGTATTTATTTGTACTATTTTTGGATTCGTGGAAACGAATAATTACAAACGCTTCAGTGGTAGAACATTGTTTGCACGGTAGGACACATTTTCGCTTATTTTAAGTAAATGTACCTCCTTGTCAGGCTCGATGTCGAGTCAGCGAGAGCCACCACGTCAATGGAAACCCAACCCTTCAATGGAAACCCAGGTAAACCCAATAGCGATTAATAAAAAAAAATGTTCAAAAACCATATTTGAGTGATGAATAGCAAGAATGCCCCATAATCATTTATGTGTGTTCTTTTACAATATGGTGTGTTCTTAACCAAATATGCTGTTCTTTATACGAAATCCGACTTTCCAAGTAGATTAAGATATTCACCGTTATTCCCCCTGATAGCCCCAATACCTCATGCAATTCCAACGGTTAGCATAAGAGGGTGTAATCATGTAAGTCAATGGAAGAGCCGTGGAGTGTTTTTTTTATAGAAAAGTTAGGAATTCCTGATGTCCAACCCCCCTAAATGACGTCGTCATATGATGCCTAAGTCCTCTGAAAATAAGTGGCATAGATGGGCATTGTAGCAAGTCCAAACAAGTGATTGCGCCTGTTTTGCGTAAAATAGCTAAACATAGAATGAAACGCTGAATCTGATGCAGAAAAAAATGGCGTCGTGTGTTCCGAAGTGACGAAAATGACTGCAATAAACCGTCTTTTTCAAGACCATTCTAGTGAAGCTTAGAGACGCCGGAGGCGATTTTTAGAGGCCGTGATTTAGCATTTGAACCACAATCGCTGTGGATATAATATACGTTTTATACGTTGTCATGGTTGTGGGCAAGCAACAAATGGGAGTTGCACGTTTCCATGGAGGTCGTAAGGGGCTACGATGATGTAAACTGGTGGAAAGGAGGGTGCGGTGGGTGACATGTGGACCTCATGTGCCCTTGGTGACCTCATTTGACCTTGGCCGGTCAAAATGTTAACCTTCCCGCAAGGCTTGTGTGCCAAGTTAATATCTGGAGTTCCGTAAGCCTAAGGCGTATAATGATGTACTTGGTGGAAGGAAAGGGTTAAGAGTTATCGACCTGATTAGATGTGGGCATATTTCAGGGCAAATTACATAGCAAATGAGCCAATTAATATGCAAAAAATCAGCCGTCATACTTTATTTTATTTAAATGGTACATCGGACATGTAAAATTCCTTCACTTCGCAAAAACCCATTATTGTGTGCATCTTCTTTGCCCATTTTAAAGTTCCTGCATACATGCGGCTTAGGTATGAAAATGAGCTAATTTTAAATATACATAATTGCTGAATCGCTTAAAACGGTACATCGGTTTTTTTTAGGATATGCAAAATTCCTTTGTTACATGAAAAACTACTATACATACAGCTTTGTGTGACTCATATGGAGGGAGAAGGGTGGGGTGTTGGGGGCCGGGTGGGGGGTGGTTAGTGGTGGGGTGGTCAGGGAGGGGTGGGATATGTTGTGGAGGTGGCGGGGTGGGGTGGTCGGGGTGGGGTGCGTGGGGGAGGGGAGGGTGTGTCGGGGTGTGGGATCAGGTGGTTGCCTTGGGTGCCCTCATGTGACCTCTGTGAACCCATTAACCTTGGTGACCTCATGTTACATCACGGGACCTTGGTGACCTCACGTGACCTTGTGACCTATGTGACTTTGGTGACCTCCATGACTTTGGCCATACAAATAAGTGTCGGGGAGGGGTCGGGTGGGGTTATGCGACAGGGAGGGGCGGGTGTGTCAGGGAGGGGGGAGGGTGGGTGCGTGGGAGCATGTTGGGGTGACCTCATCAACCTTTGTGACCGTGTGATCTTGTGGACCTAATGTGACCCCACGTGACCGTGGGGACCTCATGTCACCTTGGTGACCTCATGTCACCTTGGTAACTCATGTGCACCTGGTGACCTCAGGTCCACTGCGACCCATCACAAACCGCGACGGGCAGATGACACTAGCGAGTTCCAATGACCGTGACATATTTTTTTTACTTGCATTTTTATTCAAATACCAAATTTGTCGCTGTGATAATTCATATCATGACAACAAAAATATCAACCAGTTGGAGAAATTATTATCCGTAGACAACATGCAGCAGACTATTAAAACTTCACCCAAAAATCACCATTTGTAAAATGGCTGCCCTTGGCCAAGGAAGGGTTACTCATAGCTCCCATATGGGTCCAGGGCAGTGTTAAAGGCATATATATTATCAAAAATACAAAAAATACAATAGCGGTGTAATATGCTTAAAGCCAGCTATCAATTTCATCACACATTGGAATTAGTTCTCATGGGTCCAGGGCAGGGTAAAGTATATGCATTAATTTTATCATTTACCAAATACATGAAATACCATACCCATCATCATAAAAACATAAGGACCAATTCCTTGACTTCATTGTATCAGTACCAACTTTAGTCATTTCCCTTTCAGGGTCCGCCATTCCAAACCGGGCTGCAAAGTAACACCAGTCACCAACCCACCAACACCACAGGTGCCACGAAGCACACGGGCGGTGACCAGCTCTTGTTTCAAGACAATGCAGTGTTTGTGTTTTTATTGAACAATCCCAATCAAACTTAAGTCATTAACATTGCAATCAGTTCTAAAAATGTTAGGAAAATTCAAAGTCGGAGGAACAGATTTGAACGACATAGCTTAGGTTATTTCTTCTGCATGTTTATGTTAATGCGGCTATTTGATCTTAAGCTTACACATTTTCTGGTTACTAAAAGGTGCGGGTTGTTCGAATTTATGTCGATTGATCGTGGTTGCTCTACTTAATATGAGAGGGCAATGGTACTTGCATACACTCACCGCCAATATCATGGAAAACAAAACTTGTGGTTTGGTGGTATATATAGTGGATACTGCACTTGAATGCAACGTCCTATTCTTTCTGTGCTAACAGTTTAAATGGTTAACCATTAAAATAGCAGTATTTTCCTCTATCTTGAGAAAGAAAAGGATTAAAAGGACTGAAGTCTCTGGACGACAATGAGCAGATATGGCCTTTCAGCGGAAAGTGATACAATTTCCAGGTACGTCGGGGTCCAAAAAAGATCGCGATCGGGAATGAATTGTGT
>JAMKCH010010972.1:0-45673 GCA_023653785.1 Ophioderma brevispina
CCCTTTGAGGATCAGAGAATTCCACGAATCACTTTGCTACATAATCAATGACACCGCTGTCGCAGCATCCTGATCGATAATCATGGATCAATGACAGATGGTCTGCACAATGGTCATCCTCTACCTTGAACCTAAAGCAGTTTGTGGACAGCCCATCTTGCAAGCCCAAAGGCTGTGACCTTGATAGGAAAGTATGGGTCAACCTCAACAGACTCAGAACTAGCACTGACCGTAGCACTTCATAAGATCGGTGCGGAACTTTCACCAAATTGTGATTGTGGAGAGCCACAGACCATAATAGCCACATCATAGATGACTAGTGTGAGGTCTACAAGTCCCCAAGAGGAATTCCAGGCCTGATCAACCTGGACGATAAAACTATCAGCTGGTTAAACAGTGCAGACGATAGCGTACTTGTATGTATACGTAGAAGTACATACATACGTCACCAAATTATAAAGAAATACAAAAGAATTTTACAAAATCCTCTCAGGATTCTCAGATTTGAGATAAGAAAGGATACAAATTTCAGAACTAATGCCAAACAACATAAATAAATTCTATGTGTCAAATTTTTTATTTCATGTGTCGAAATTGAATTATTGAAAAAATGTCACTGATGTCGTAATATCTATTTTCTTAATTAATTAATATCTTTTATTTCAAAAAGATATTTTATCAAAAATCCGCACATACATTTTGTTGTTAAGCCTTAAAACTCTATATAGTGAAGATTGCAACCTCAGAACTTTAAAAATAAACTGTCACGGGGTGAGATGTTAAAACCTAATGTATTTTAAAAATCTGCATTGCATTGTGGGAAATTATGACTTATGTACGTACTTGTACGTATACGTACTTGTACGTATACGTACTTGTACGCTTTCTTCTGGACTGTTAAAGATGGATCAGTCACTGTGATTTTGGACGTAAACGAATGAACAAACCTTATTGAAACATGAAAATTCTGAAAAATCATTGTTTTATGCTCAATTAAATGGAGATAGGAGTTCAAAAGTTTTGTTCTCAATAAGTTAAGGAAATCTAAATAATAGTAAGTGACCATTTCTTGTTGAGTTGGCATGAGTTTTATATATAAGCTGATTTTTTTTGGTCAGTTTCATTCTGAGAGGTTGTTTGCTTTATTTATCCAGGAAAATCAGTACAACTTTGATGGGGTGTGGATTGCACCTATATTTTGGTGTGAACCAGTATCTGGCTAGATCAATGTGCATGTTGGTTGGTTGGTTAGGTGGATGGGTTGGTTGGATGGATTAATGGATGGATTAATGGATGGATGGATGGAAGGATGGACGGACGGACGGGTGGGTGGGTGGGTGGGTTGGTCGGTTGGTGGGTGGATGGCCGGACGGACAAATATGCAAATATGCAGTGTTGTATGCCTATAAAGAAATATTGTAAAACCATAATTTTGCCATAGAATTTACAGATGCACAAAAAATTGATTGGCCTGTTCGTCTCCTGACATGTTTAACCATTTACGGACTTTATTTCACGCTTACATAACCAGAGCTGAAGACCCCTCTTTTCCAGTCAAAGCGATTTCCCCCCTTCCCCGTCCCTTCAGAAATTCTTGGGCTAATTTCAAGCTGGCTTCCTTTTATTTTCACCATATTTTGCCTTTTTTTCCCTCAGTTTCATGCCATTTTTCCTGTTTGATTTTTTTTCTGTTCTCTTCTTGGTTGCAAATGACCTCGGTCACAGTCCTGATATAAATCTTATAAGAATCAACTACCATTGTACCACTAATTACTATGATGATAATGTCCAAACTGGTGGGCTTTTTTTCGTATCCATAGTTGAGAGTCAATACATTCAGAACACGCCAGCTTTATTCAGTGAATCGTGCACGATGTGCCAAGTTTCTTGATTGCGATATTGCGAGAATGCAAATGAAAGTGTCAGGAGATCCCAATGACGTGCTAAATCGATTCAAAATGCATTACTTTCATCGTGATGCGTGCTGTCAGAATTTGGGTACTGGCCAGGAAGATGGAATCACTTGTTTCTTAAATCGTCAAGTGCCATTGACCTGAAAGTTGCATATTAATGGCATTCTTTGGATTTGGACAACTATACCTGCTCAAATATGTTACAATCAAATTCTTAATCAGGGGTTTTTTTAATTGTGGCCTTCAATAATCTTTTCATCACACATGGGCTTATTGGCTGTTCCAAATCTGGAAGAGGGGGGAGTGAAATATTGGTGGTTGTTGTGCCTGGTTTCTTTTTTGTTTATCAAAAATAAAAAAAATGATAGATTTTTGGTTATATTTCTAAATAACAAATATCGCGACTTTTTGCCGGGCAAATGTTTGCTTTAGAGGTCTTAATATTCAATCCCAAATTTTAATCCGGTTTTTAATTCCCCGTAAAACGGGGGTGGGCCGCACTTCACTCGCACTCATACATTGTTAGCAATCTCCTCTCCCCCTCCTTCCTTTTCGCCCAGTTCAATCATCCTTCATTTCTTCCCAGCCCAACCCTCATACTCTCTTTAGAGTGTGGATCAATCCATCTGTAGTCAAAAACAATATATTTCACAATTTAGTTAACAAAAGTTTTAAATCTTGGTTTTTTGTCTCCGTCAACGGGGGTGGCCGGATAGACCTCACACTGAGCAATACAACTGCGCCGTGAGGATTTTATTGGAGCAAAAATAATTGACTGAACCAGGAATGCCCTTCCTGACGCCATCCACTGTTCTCGGCGATGGGTCTAGCCTTGGGCAACCATGGTCCCATGATACAGCAGGGCAGCATTGCGTTGGATGAATTGGGGCCACCAAGCTCTCCAGAGCTGAGCCTTAGTAGTTTAGATCTTCTTTTCCCATCTACCAGTGTATTACAGCTCCCCTCCTCATCAGTATTTCCTTAAAATCGTGAGGTGAACGTTTATACCGCAGACAACGTCAGCCCTGGACAGTAGTACGTGTTACCAGTGACATACGACCAGTAGCAAGGCCCTAAAGAGGGAAACCTGACCTGACACGAACTTTCAAATTGATTGAAATATTATTGAAGTCCCATTGCTCTACTGAAAGATGCTGTCAAAGTTACACATAAGAATCGTTTGTGAGATCCTTTTAAAAGTTGTAAATTTAATTTTTCATCTTTTGAGAGGAAAGAAACAGACTGGAGTCCAGCTGGTAGGAGGAAAGTTCATCCGAATCCATCAAGGATTTTTCCTACCACGAATCAGCTGCTTCAGGAGATGGTGGAGGAACATTTCAGAACAAACCCTGTAAGTTACAATTTTTGATTTGAGAGGTGTTTGGTCTTGAGATAAATGTAAACTTTTGTGCGACAATGCTCAGAATAATAATTACCAGCATGTTACAATATTGATTAGAGTTTTGAAGAAAAGATAATAATGCAATATTTTAAAAGGTACATATTTTGTTGTCCACCGCCTCATCCCAACTTACCTTAAAAATTTATTTTTATTATCATATGAACTGTGGGCATAATTGTACTTGTACCTCTTATTACAGCATATGGAATGTTGTCTGTCTGTAAGAATCTAAGAATTTCATCCTGCTGTTCCATATTTCAAGCTTAAAGGGGCATTTTGTGGTTACAGCCTGATCCCCCCGGACTTACCTCAACAAGTTGAGATTTTTATATCATCTTAAACTATTGGCATTATGTAATATTAAATATGCCTAATCTATTACTGCATAATTTATCTATTCTAGGAAGAAATGCGCATTTTGTATTTTTTGTCTATAAATGACAGAATGTTAAAACAAAAACCAGTGCCTATGGTGGCAAGGCATGATACAACATTTGCCTCATATTATCAAATTACATCCTCAGAATCAGCTGCAATTTTGGCAATAAACTTTTTCCTTTGAGGAATCTACTGAACCATAAATAAAAATGATGTGCTATGATTCACGAAATGCACCTTAAATGACCTGTGGACATATTTCATTGATAAAATCATTTGCTTATATGCAAAACATACCAGCGAGTCACTGAAATTTTTTTAAGTCGATCCTTTTCAACGATAAGCAATAACAAAAAGGAGGGTGTTCAGGTTCTCACGAACTTGTCACTTTTGGTGTACATTTCAAAAACAAGATGGCTGCACAGCTCTTTTGTAGCCTATTTAATCACTATCTACCTTTAAGAACAGAAGGACTTCAGATTTTGTCCATTGTTTTTTATCCAAGTTTATATTTACAAGATGGATAAAGCATACAATGCTGCAGTTTAATGCTATCTTCATATTTTACATTCAAAAAGTACTGTGTGTTCTTAAAAAATTAAGTCAAAACTGTTGTAAAGAGCTAGGTATGTTGTCATTATGTGACCGAAACTATAATGGCAGCATTTTTTTCTAAAATTCTAAACTTCTTTCCATAATTAAAATTACCATTAGTACATAAACAGATGGGTAAACAACATCAAATTTGAGGTAGAGCTGCTTCTCCGTGGATTTAATATTTTCATATGCTTATAAATAAAAATCACCAATAAATATGCATGTGAATATGAAGTGCCTCTATAACCAACTGTCCAGTAATCTCATTTTTTGTTCCTTTCTCCTTATATTTATGTAGGGAGATGGAAAAAAACATCCAAGTGCTCTGAGAATACTAACACAAGGTATTAACGGTAGTCGCAGCGTAGATATGGATGACACATGTATGGGCTGGTGGAAGAGTCAAAAGCACAGAAAAAGTGCTCAGCATGTAAAATGGTCATAAAGCACAACTGGTTATAATTAAGAATCGAGTGGATGTGATTTGTTTTGATGTACTTAAGTGACATACAGCCATGGGGTGTACGCCGAACGGGGGGCGGGGGAAATTGCCCCTCTGGCTCGAATAAGCGGGACGATATGGACGTCACAAAGCATTTTTCATCAGTTCAAATCCCTCTTTTTTCGAGGAATATCAACCATTTCAGCCCAAAATTGGACAAATTGTGTGCACTATCTACACGAGCAGTTTCGTCATTCAGACTTATTTCACCAATCACAGAGACCACTTACCCATTTTGCACTAATTTGGAGGACAGAGGTACAACTGTGGAATTTCCGCACCTCGGGATCGACTGCTTCTCTAGCGCCATAGTGTACAGCATTGTGATACATAATACATACATCTTTGAATGTATTGTAATCTTCCTATTGAGGCATCTTCCTTTAGTAAAGGCACCCTTTTCAAATATTTTCAACTTCATAGGACAACATGCCTTTTTGGTCCAATTATGTGAGGTTCTGTATTATCATGGACACCACTCGTACACCCAAGCCGCCCCACACAGCACCATGCCCTGTTTATATTTAAACTTTTGTTGATCGTTGCATTGTTCCACCTCTAGCAGATACTTCTCTGGATCGGTCATTATGTGATTTAAACTCCCCAGTGAGAATTTCACCATTAATGTTTGCTATAATGAAAAAAAATATAAATAGTAGATTAGAAGATCGCTTAATTTAAATTTTTCAACATCAACAATTCACACCGAGATATATCAGCTTTGCGCAGCACATTCATTCTGTGCGCACAGAGCAGAATATACTATATACAACAAATTTTTTCACCAATAAATTTCAAAAAAGGATCAAAAGTTTAGTTCCTATAAAGAATTTATTTGCAGATCAATTGCGGTGTCACCATGAATGTAGAGCATGACCCCCACAACCATTAGTCACGGCCACTCAGCAGGATAGTATTAAGAGTTAGGTTCCAGTCCTTAACTGATGGTTACATTGCTGACAGTAACTTTGTAATCCATGATTGTGCTAGATAACCCGCGTCCCCCACCATCCCCACCACCGCCTTTCCTGTTTTTAAACATTACCAATTCTACTCACTCAAAATAGTACTGTTGCATCACTTGCGACGAGCCACTGCACAACCCTTTCATTCCCTCTTTTCTGGTGTTTTTTTCTTCTTCTTGTTTTATGGCTGCTAGCTGAAATGTAACAGCTGATATTCAACCATCTCAGGTCTAAATATTTGTAGTAGTGTGTGTTCCGTACTCTTTAGGGTTAAACAATCTTTATTTTTTTCAGGTGATGTAATGAGTCCAGGCCTGCCAGAACTCATTTTTTAAGCGCATAGAGGCCTTAAAAACCTGGCAAAGATTCCAGAAAATATCTGCTGCCCGAAGGAAATGGAACGAGAGGGAAAAGAAGAAAAGAGGAGAAATAAGGAAGAATCAGTAAGAGAAAGAAAACAGACACGAAGGTAGAATAACAGCTTCTAAGTTATATTCATAGAAGGCAATAACAACTAAACACATACTATCTTAAAATGGAAATCTATGCAGTATTTTTTGATATATTACCCTTGAGATTTGACTAAACCTCCGTTACAAATCTAATGTGACCTCCATCCATCATCCCATCCACCATAAACCTGCCTTTATATTTTTTCAATTGTGATGTCCATTGATTCATGTTTTGGACAATAGCCATAGCAAAATCCAGTAATAAAATAATATTATTTATTTGAATTACTCTTGACACATACAAAACATACAAGTATAAATAACAACAAAGCAAAGTACATGTACATACATATAGTTCTACATCTAGCAAAAATGCAAAGTAATGTCCTGGAAAGTACTGGGGCGGAGCCCAACACATAAGTCACACTTTGCACTGGCAAGCCCTAATTATGTAATAAATTGCATAAAATTAATATACACATGTGTTTCATTAAAAAAAAAAAAAAAGTGTTATAAATGGCATCACATTGGCAAAGTCCAAGTGGAACCTTCTTACAGTCAGAAACCTGAAAAAAAGCCTAGATTTTTGTGCTAAGATTGCAAAGCAAATGGGATTTCATTCCACAAACGAGGAAGAGCAACAAACATAGACTTATAAAAAAGCAGTTCGAGCACTTCTGTGTAGAAGTCTTGAATTGTCCAAGTGGTCCTGCGATATAAAAGAAGACCAAAAGAATAGGCCGCAATTTTGTTAGATCTTGTATCCAAACTAACCCAACCTCTGAATCTAAGATAAATACTCAATCTTACCAAATCTAGCTCATGAATTCTCTCTAATAAGACAACGACTGCAGCAATTTGGTGAATGTCCCAAAAAGGAGGAGGAATATGAGAGGGAGTAGGCTGGCGAGGTGTTGCTTCCTTCCTGCCTTCGCTTATTTGCTCAAGTCTGTGTAAGTGAATTCCGCTGGAAGGAGCCCAAACACTACACAGTCATAAACTGCGGCATGATAAGAGAATTAAACAGATGGAGTAAGGCTGAAGGAGACCAATGATCCTGGTGCACCTGATCACAAAACCAGAGAGCTTAGATAATCTTACCAACACATTATTGATGTTGAGAGTCAAAGACCGGGTCCCTTAGTGAATGTAACCCAAGCAATTTGAAGCTCTCAACATCTGTCAGCCCAGTGTCATCGATAGAATAAGGATGGCAGTAGTTTGGAGACTTACTCTAGTTCCCTTCATAGTAGTGGAACATTTGTAAAATTTTAAAAACTCATGCTTATTGCGACTGTCCATTGAAAATATGTCAAAGATCCCCTGTAGATTTGATGAATCATGTGTCGCTATAGATCGGACGAATATAGTATGATCGTCAGGCAAATTGAAACATAGAGATGAAATACAACAAATTAAATATCACTGACAACAGCAGAAAAACCGAATAGGCCAGACAGAACCCTATGGCACCCCAGAATGTCACATCATTCCCATTCAGAAATACGCCTTTGAAGATACCCTTTGCTGGCCCCCGCTCAATAAGAAAATTCTGAATCCATGGAGAAATAACAACGAGTCACCCTCTTAATACCCAAAGACTGAAGTTTAATCAATCAATAAATTGTGATCAACTTTGTCAAAAGCTGAACTGTCTAAGAAAATGGTATCTAGCAAGAGGCATTTACAACCATCGAGTGATTCATCAGCAAAACGATGAAAAACTTTAGAGTTAGGGCATGTTGCTCACAATTGTCTAAGCTTTCTACTACCACTACGAAAGCCAAATTGATGTCTGAAAGAATATTGATATCTCCTTTCGGTTAAGCATAATGCGGTACACTGACATTTCTCCTTCTCGTTTTCTTCTCCATACCTTGCATAGAACACGGTCAGAGAGAACAGGCCTGTAACTGCCAAGTTCATCTTTGGGCTTTCCTGACCCCTTAAACACTGGACAACATTAACAACTTTCCTCAAGCCCTTTGTCAAACTTGACCCTTCTAAAAGTCTGACTAAAAGTATTAAAAGACTGCCAATGTAGTGCGCAAGCTCATTACACGTGTTTTCAAAAACACCGGAAGAATATCGTCGGGCCCAGGAATTTAGAAGTATGCAAGATTCCTGAGAACAAGCAAGGCTAACCACACCCTCATCATTTGTAAATAGATCAAAGATATAGCAAAAGCCCCTGGGAAGGAGACTCGCTTGTTAGAGAATTCAAATCAATTGGGTCATACTTGCCACCAAACTTGCTAAAAAATGGCCTGTTGAAAGCATGTGCAATTTTTAGTTGGGCTCAACTGCCCACAATGTATCAATTGTTGAAAGTAGATTATCATATCCCCTTGCGAGCAGCGATACCTGACCAAAACTTCTTAGGGTTCTGCTTTAAAAATTATTTGAAACTCATTTGTGTTAGTGAATACGATCGTTCCACTTGCATCCGCCTTAAGTTTGTTGCTACTTCCTTACACTTCTTCATTCATTGGCAGTATCGGATCTGCCCTCTTGAGCTCTTCTATATAATAACGTCGACTTCTTCTTAGTACACATTTCCTAATTCCATTTTCCTTGTTAATCCAAGGAAAGAATTAGCTTGAGAAACAACTTTCCCTTAGGAACATATTGAATCAATGGAAGATTTTATAATAGACCGTTGGTCCTGTTCCGTCCCAGTATAGAAATTGTCTGTCTGGATGGGTGGAAGTGTCTGTGTATCATCCACAAAAATACACCAACCTTGAGACAAAATTAAGAGTTGTATGACATAACATGTGGTGTGCTATTGCTTTAGCTTACGCTCAATTTCATATTTGACCATTTAAAACCACTTTAGGTTACGGCATGAATGAATAGACAAATGTTAGTAGAAGTGAGTAAAACCAAAGTTGTAAATCACGTTTTCGCCTTCCTCCCCGTCCCCTCTGACAGCAGACTTGCTATGTGAGGTTTATTGAGCAAAAAGATTTATTGAACCGGGATTGCCCTTTCCTGACATCATGTGGCTGGATGGACGCCATAGTCCTCCAGAGCCCCCGTCCTTGTATGTAGATCTTCTTTTTATTCTACTACCAGGGTAACCATCTACCCTCCTCAATCGGATTTCATTATAACCCGATGGGGGTGTGGGTTTAGCCGCCGACACCTTGGCCCTGGGACAGTTAGTATTGGGGTTTTTTTTCCCAGGATACCAGTTGTACAGGCCATCGAAACCTGACCTGTATCTCAAACAACAAACTTGTAAAAAATAACCGCCCATGTTTGTACTCTGCCATGACTCCTAAAAAGTGGCATGGTTGTAGTATTTTATTAGGTTTACAATTTTCATGGATGAATTGTTATGTATCTTCTACGGATCTTGTCAGAAGCAGCACCAGAGAAGGACAACAGATGTAATGCAAAGAACTGACAACATCCTCTTACAGAAGCTGCCAACGAAAAACACATCATAACAAAATTCCTAGTAAGAAAGCAGTGCCAACAAATTTCTGCCCAGCGATTGTAAGAAAAAATCGAAATATTGGGTCAGCTGATGGAGGACTTTACAAATGGAGGACAGAATCTACATATTTGAATGTTGAACACAAATATTACCTGTTATAAATTTCTGCTTGTTAACTTCAGTATGTCAAACACCAGCCCCTAAGGGGTGGTATCATGTACTTAGGTTAGTTTGTTCTAATGTACTGTTACATTCTTGGCTTCCTACTCTCAAATAAAAGGGTGAACTTAACAACGTTCAACAAATGTTGAAACATCAATATAATAGACAATGGCATACTGGTAAATTCTCAAAACTGAATTTTTCAATACAAACCTTGAATATTTTGTACATACAAATATCAAGAGGTTAATTAAATTTACATGTGATATATCAAGCTTTGCATACACATTCTGTATGTGCGACAGAGAATAGTAACTATATACACAAATTTTTCCCATAAAATTTCAAAGAAGGATCAAAGTTATTCCTATAAAAAATGTTATGGCCAGATCAATTGAGGTGTCACCCAGTGAATGTTAAGCATTACCCCACACCAGTGATCACTCCACTCAGCAGGATAGGATTAAGTTAGGTCCAGTCCTTAACTGATGGTGACATTGCTGATCAGTAAACTTTGTATCCAGTGAGTGGTCTAATAACCGTACCCCCTTTATGTTTTAACATTATTCCACATGACTACAAATAGTACTGCACTGAGAAGAGAAAATTGCACCCTTTATTCCCCTCTTTTCTGTGTGGTTTCTTTGTTGTTATTGCTTCTTAGCTGAAATGAACAGCTATAGTCATCTCAGGTCGAAATATTTTGTAGTAGTCCGTATCTTAGGGTTACAAATCTTTAATTTTTTCAGGTGATGTATTGCAGTCAGGCATGCCAGAAACTCCCTTGGTTTACACATAAGAAGGCCTGTAAAAACCTGGCAAAAGATTCCAGAAAATATCTGCTGGCCAGAAAGAAATGGAAGGAGGCGAAAGAAAGAAAAAGGAGGAGAAAGAAAGGGAAAGAACAGGAGAGAAAGAACAATCAGAAACAAGAAGTTAAAATAACAGCTTCTTATGTTTATTCATAGAGCGCAATAACTAACCACATACTAATCTAAAATGAAATCTATGCCAGATTTTGAATATTACCCTGAGATTGACTAAAAACCGCAGTTACAATGCTATGTGACATCCATCCAATCCATCAATCCACATAAACAGGCTTTATATAGTTGCTAATTGTGATTTCCATGAATTTCATGTTTGGACAATAGCAATAGCAAATCCATAATAAGAATAATATTTAATGTATTGAAATTACTGCAAATACACAACAATACAATATAAATAACAACAAAGCAAAGTACATGTACATAACATATATCTAACTTATAGCAGAAAATGCAAGTAATCTCTGGAAAAGTGAATGGGCAGGAGCCCAAGCACAAAGTGCACACTTTGCCATGGCAAAACCTAATTATGTATAAGGTAAAATTGCCATAAAAGAATTAACACATGTAGTTCATTAAAAAAAAAAAAAAAAAATGGTGATAATGGAATCACATTGCAAAGTCCAAGTGGAACTTGTACAGTCAGACCTGAAAAAGGCTAGATTTGGTGCTAAGTGCAAGCAGATGGGATGCATTTCCACCCAAACGAGGACGAAGCAACAAACTAGAAGTTATAAAAAGAAGCAGTTCGAGCACTTCTGTGTAGAAGGTCTGGAATTGTCCAGGTACTGCGATAATAAAAGAACCAAAAGAAGTAGGCCCAATGTTTAGAATCTTGTATCCACAATAACCTTCTGAATCCTAAAGATGATATCAAGTCTTACCAAATCTAGCTCATGAACTCTCTGAATAAGACAGACGAACTGCGAATTGGTGATCCTAAAGAAGTGGATGGGAGTACCTTCGCTGAATTTGCTCAAGTCTGTGTAAGTGATTCCGCTGGAAGGAGCCCAAACAATAGCACAGTATAAAACATGCGGCATGATAAGAGAATTAAACAGGATTGAGTAAACACGCCTGAAGGAGACATATTCCTGGTGCACCTGATCACAAAACCAGATAGCTTAAAGTATCTTACCACACACATTATTGATGTTAAGAGTCAAAAGACAGGTCCTTAGTGAATGTAACACCAAGCAATTTGAAGCTCTAACATCTGTCAGCCCAGGGTCCAATCGATAAGAATAATGATGGCAGTATTTGGAGACTTACATCTAGTGTACATGCATTGTGGAACATTTGGATAAATTTAAACGGCAGCTTATTGAGAACTGTCCATTGGAAATATTGTCAGATCCTCCTGTAGAATTTGATGATCTGTGGTCCCGCTATAAAATATGACGACTATCGTATGATCGTCATGCAAATTGAAACATAGAAAGAAAAAAGAAATAACAGAATTAATATCACTGACAAAAAGTCAGAACAAGATAGGACCAGGACAGAACCCTATGGCACCGGGCCAAGATGTCACAGGCAAAATCCATTCCAGAAAATACGCCTTTGAAGATTACCCTTTGCTGCCGCTCAAGAAGAAAATTCTGAATCCATTGGAGAATACAGCCTCTAATACCCAAAGAATGAAGTTTAGCAGGCAATAAATTGTGATCAACTTTGTCACAAAGGCTGACTGTCTAATAAAAGGTATCTACAAGATAGCATTTACAACCACGCGTGATTTCCGCAAGAAGATGAAACACTTTGTGAGCATTTGCTTCACAATTTCTAACCACTCGAAAGCCAACTTGATTGTCTGAAAGAATATTATTCTCCTCTGTCGTAGACATAATGCGGGACACTGACAAGTTTCCGTCTTTCTCCATTACCTTGCATAAAACACTGGTCAGAGAGACAGGCCTGTTAACTGCCAAGTTCCATCTGTTGGGCTTTTCCTGACCCCTTAACACTGGAACAAACATATAACAACTTTCCAAGCCTTCGGCACTTGACCCTTCTGAATAAAAGTATTAAAAGAACCTGCACAATGTAGGCGCAAGCTCATTACAACAGGTTTTCAAAACACAGGAGAATATCGTCGGGCCCCGGAGATTAGAAGTAATCAAGATCCTTTACATCAGCTACCTCAGCATTGTAAATAAGATCAAAAAGTAGTAGCAAATCCAACCATGGGAAGGAGACTCGCTTGTTAGAGAATTCAAATCAAGTGGGTCATACTTGCCACCAAACTTGCTAGAAAAATATGGCCGTTGAAAGCATGTGCAATTTAGATGGCTCACTGAACCCACAATGTTTTACAATTTTGAAAGTAGAATTATCAGACCCTGGCGAGCAGCAGAACATATGACCAAAACTTCTTAGGGTTCTGCTGCCTTAAAAGTATGGAAACATCATTGGTGTAGTTGAGGACGACTCTCCTAATGGCACCTTAAGTTTGTTGCTACATTCCTTAAACTGCGTCATGGCAGTATCGGATTTGCTCCTCTTGTCTTATATATAATAACTCTTCTTGGTACACAATTTCCTAATTTCCTTGTTAAGCAAAGGTAAAATGAATGATGCTTAAAAACAAAAAGTTTTAGGAACAGATTGATCAATGGAAGATTTTATACTAGACTTGGCAGGTCCCAGTATATGAAATTTCTGTCTGGATGGGTGGAAGTCGTCTGTGATTCACCACAAAAAAATACCACAAAAACCTTGATGGACAAAATTAAGTTTATGACATCACAGTGGTTGTGTTTCTATGCTTTAGCTTACTCAAATTTAAATTTTGACCAGTTTTTTCTTTTAAAACCCACTTAGGCATGAAAGAAGTATACAAATGTTAGTAGTAAAGTAGTAAAACCAAAGTTGTAAATCACGTTTTGTCCCCGTTTGGAAGCAGTACTGCTATGTGAGGATTTATTGGAGCAAAAGCGATTATTTGACCGGATGCCCTTCCTGACATCAATGTGCTGGATGGCCGCCATTAGCTCTCCAGAGCCCCAGGCCCTTGTAAGTAGATCTGCATCTTTTTAGTTCTACAGGGTAACCAGTACCCTCCTCATCGGATTTCATGTTAGAAACCCAAAGGGGGTGATGGTTTACCCGCCGACAACTTGGCCCTGGGAAGGTAGTACTGGTTACCAGGATACCAGAACCAGGCCCTCAAAGAAAAACCTTGACCTGCATCTCAAAACAATTCAAACATTAAAAAAATAACCGCATGCATGTTTTGTACTTGCATGACTACTAAAAATGGCATTGTGGTGTAGTTATAGTAAATTTATCCAATGGGATGATTTTTATGTATCTTCTTACAGGATCTTTAGAAAGCAGCAACCAGAGAAGTTAAACCAAGAGTATGCAAAGAAAAAACTGACAACCTACTCGGGACAAAGCTTTTGTTTTTTGCCAACACCAACACATCAGGAACAAAATGCAACAAGTGGTTGTAAAGAAAGCAGTGCCAAACAAATTTGCCAGCGATGTAATAAAAATCGAAATATTGGGGCAGCTGATGGAGGAACTTACAAAAAAATGGGAAGACAGGATCGACCATAGTGGAAGTTAACACAAAAATAGTCCGTTTATTTCATGCTTGTTTAACATTCAGATTTCAAACACCATCCTCCTAAGGGTGGTACATGTACTTATGTTAGGTTGTCGAAATTGTACTGTTTACAATTCTTGGCTTCCTACTCTCAAATAAAAGGGTGACACTTAACACGTTAAACAAATGTTGAAACATCAGATATACATATCCAAAGGGGGCATACTGTAATATCTCAAAACGAATTTTTTCAATACAAACTTTAATATTTTGTAAATACAAAATATCACAAGAATTAAATTAATTTACAGTGCTATTTATATATGTGCTGGATTAACTGCAATTTTTGTGGCCAGTGTTGGTTACCATTTGTCTAATAGTCTCCAAATTGCCAGATTCCTGTCAAAAATCTCTGATTCTTTTTTGGAGTAGCCAAGTTTTGGTTTGCCAATAGTGGTGTTAGAAATACAAGAAACATGGCTGTGCGATTACCTACAGTCAGGGTGTGGATCCAGGATTTGAAAAACATCAAAATTACCGAGGGGTTAAGGCTGAACTTTGTCCAAAATGGGCGGATTTTTGCCAACATTTGGCAGAATTACCGGGGGGCACGCTCCCCCCCTCCCCCTGATCCGCGTCTGACGTGGTGATATCAACCTTTATTATTCATACTTTATTATTTCCCACTGTATTGCAATAGGTTAAAGCACTATCAGTGATCCCCACAAAAGTGTACAATAGTTGAATTTGTCAGGAGTACAGATTTAGCCAAATAAAAAATTTATCCTAAAAGCGCCCTCATTTTCAGGTCTTTAATAACATTTATGCAATTATCATATTTAAGAGTATTTTATTAGCTTTCAAAACGGCAACCCGGGTGAATCGGGGTCCCAAAGACTGAGTTGTCCCTTATTTAATGAATCTGTTTTTTTTTTCACTTGGAACATGGACAGGCTGTTTTTAAGATAAATGTGGTCATCAAAAGCACATGTAATGTTGCAAAAAACCAAGTATGTTTGTGTTAATTATTATCTCTAACTTCAGGAAATCCTCGCATCATTTAGCTGTCAACTGAAGTGGCAGCTGGCCAATACCCATCCCTATCAATCAGCATTTGATTGTATATTCCCCAAAATAGATCCCCCCAGATCCACTTGGGTCGACAAGGAAATTGAGAACATGTATCTTGGTCCGTGCATGAACATGTTAACCACATGTGGGGCTCGAACTCACATTTTATTTAGGATCACGGTCCTGCCACTATTTCCCATTTAAGCCACCCAATGTTAATGTACCAGTATTCATTGTGTGATTGTTTGTTTTGTTTATCAGTACTATGAGGAGTATTATGTTTAAGTTTGTTTCTTGGTCTGCTTTTTAGATATGGTTTACCTTTGTTCAGGATATTGTCTCATAGGAAATTTTATGAATAACAGCCTAGTACATGAAACAATGCTTGTCCCAATTGGCAGACCAAGGTCCGCATCCGGACCGCAAAGGCTTGTAATGAGGACCTGCCGACAACATACCCCAGCTAAAAACAAGAAAATGTAAAGCAATATATGAACCAAAATGATAAACAAATATATGACAATAGGACTTAATTTAATAAAAGTCCTATGTAAAATAAAATAAAATATTAAATAAGTTTTTTTTTTTTTTTAAAATTAGGTTAAAAACGCGTGTTTTTTTGTTTTTTGAAAATTTCACAATAGTATTGATAAATCTGGTCTCTGAATTAAGAATAGGTCGAGGATAACCCAATTGAACCCACCCCGATGGCAATATGGTCATGACCAAATTGATTTTGCCATCATCGGCATCTAGTGTATGATGACTTCAAAACAGACATATTCCCGGAATTATAATTATATCTATCGTTACGTTCCTACAAGGCCTGAAGCTATTAACAAAAACAATGTATTCCATCGCTTTGAAAAACAACTTGATTATCACTACTCAAAATAAACAATGGCCTCTCCTAGTAAGTAAAGACAAAAAAAATGTTGGACTTCTTAGAAAACGAAAAAATTTTCAAACCAGAAATGGGAAGCAACCTATGCACTAATATTGTGTGAGTTATGATTGCAAAGTAAGTATCTGTTGCAATGAAAATCAAGTGGAAATCTAAAAAAGAGAAGAAAACCCCAAAACCAAACACGAGAACAAGGGTTCAAAACCAATTAATCCTTTAATTCTGATCTTCACAAGAAGAGAAGTTCCATCATTTACAATCATTCTGAGTTGTTCAATGGACCCCCGAATGCGGACACCATTAGTCGCGCTGTTCACAAGGTTAAATTGTATCCGAACCCCCTAAATGTTTTTTAGGAATGTGAGGCACAGGCCCCAGCGACCAAATTAATGGGGAAAGGGAAGCCGCATTAAACCCTTCTTTAAACTTAATTGTAGCACTTGGCTTTATTCCAAAAAAAGCAACAATACAAAGTAGGTGTGAAAGGTCATAATGTAATTATGTAAATTAACCCCCTGGGCAAACCAGTCAGTTGATTGGTAAATCTAGGGTTATAGATTGTGACTAGCAATCCAAAGATCTAGGTGAGACCAACAGTTCAAAGGTACTTGAGAAGAATTACAGATTCATAGAGGTGATCTATTTTGTTGTTATGCAGGGTCTATGTCGTCATGTAATGAGCAATCAGAGATACAGTGGGATCTTGCAAGAAAATATATTACGGCCATATCCAAGAAATACTTAATGCAATCAATACACAAAAATATTAGACCATTGAAATTCTGTAATTTGCACTAAAAATCGAAAGGAAACTTCTGTATTTTTGTGCAATAATTAAAAAAAATTTTACTTGAAATTTCACAAAGGAAGATAGTTATGTCACCACTACCATTCACTAGAGCAATGACATCACAAACTTATTGATTGAACAGAGTGGTACTATAGGATGAATGGAAAATCACGGAACATTAGTCAAATTGGTAACAAAGTTTTAGAATCTGCCAAGCTTTATTTGTCGGTGAAAATTTACTAGCATAAAATATTTATCCAGGTTAGTTAAATTCGTGATGAAATTTTATTGATTTTGGGTTGAAATCTAAACTTTTAATGTCATTTTTTTAGGGCTGTTAGATATGCTTGCCTATGGCCTCAATATACTTTTGTGACACCCCCACCACTTTAAGAAAAGGTTGTAAACCTTGGGGTTTTTAAGCCAGTGGACCGTGGACATTGTTATTTTAGCCATACAAAATTTTTGGTAAAAATATTTGTCATTTGCAACACATGTTTTCTGTTTATTTTTTTGTGTTTATTTTGACTACAAATAGTTATGATTTGGATGGTCTATTAATGGTTTTATGACTGGGTATTCTCATTCATTGAAATAGGTCCTCAGGAATTCAGGATCGGTAGAATAAACATTATATATTGAGTTTCTATTATTTTGATTCAAAGATTGTTACTTAGTTTGACGTTTTTCTAGCAACAAGCTGTTGCTTTCATCAATCACTTTAGACGAGACTGCTAATTCCAATGCTGGTTTAGCTTTCTCTCCCAGCAACGGTGTTTGCCAGTTGCTGATCTAATAAAACCCCTCAAAACTAATGAGAATATAAGATAAAAAATTGTTTTGCCAATCTAAATATGTTTTTAAATATTGAGATGGCATCAAACATTATTATCATAGTATGGACTCACCCATCCATTATGACACAGTTTCAGATTGGCAAAACAGAAAATCCTATCTTTAGGTCCTAATATAGGTCCTAATGCCCTATATGTAAACAGCTGCCAGAAAGATAGTGAATAGGAGTACTAGACGAAAGTTTTCAGGTAATTGGTCTAGTCCACAACTCATAATTCCTCTACTACACCAGTGTCAGTTTTAAATGGTTAATGTGATAAACACTGTTACTGCATCTGTAAATGCTGCATGCTACAAATGCGCAATACAATGCTTGTACACAGACAGCTTGTTTGTTGCCTATTTAGATTGACATGATTTGTTATGCCTAACAAGCTTTATACGCCAAATTACCACAGAGTGGTCAATTCTTGTTAACTTTGTGGTAGTTGTAAAGTTGACATAATCCACATATATTTGTGGTATATTTTGGAGGAGGAAATGTGTGATTGTAGTTTTGGTAAGGTAACACAAAATATGTCCTGCCTCAACGTGAGAGAATTGCTGATTTAAAATGTGTTACTTATGGTGAAGTACTAAATCGAGTAGATTCAACAAAAAAAGAATAATTTAAGATGACCTGTGACTGATTGGATGGAGTGATGAATATCTGTCATTGACAAAACATGGTGCAATAGCTGAAAGATATTTAGCTTTATTATAGGTTAACAGTGTGCTTGCTGACTCGGAAACAATGCATCAAACAACTTTGTAATTTGTTTAACCAAAGAAGCACTCTCTTAAAATTCAAGAGATCTCTCCAGCTTTTATTTGCAATGGCATTTTTGTTGTGTGGTTCCATGATGCGTTGTGGGGGGGGGAAACTATAATTTACCATTAATGATCATCCATGTCAGTAGAGAGTGAATGAAGAGTGTAAATTTGTGTGACAAAATATAAGAGACCCATGGTAGCAGTCACCGCACTAACTACATTATCCCCTTCAAACCTAATCTGTATCATGTGCTTTATATAATTCCTGGGGTTAAATAAAGCATGTGATACAGACAGGGGCAAAGGGTATACTGTAATGCCCTATTTACCATAGCTGTGGTCTTAGATGCCAAATGAAGTCGCCACTAATTAAGACATTTCCACTGCAGATTACTACCTGAATTGTTAACATATTTCCAAATATCCAACTCATAGATATGATCATTTAATAATATATTATTTATAGCCTTCCGAAGAATGTCAATTGTGATAAATAATAAATTGTCTTTATGGATTTCCAACTGAGTACATTGGTTAAGCATACGTGTATCTTTTAGTACAGTTTTTGGGTATTTGTGAGTAATCACTTTTGCAGATATTCTGCTTTAAAGCAATAACAGCACATTTTTGAAGAGCGCCCCAATTTTCAAAATTTTAGATTTTTGCAAAGTTGTGTTGGTAATTGTCTAGTAAAGTATACCTGCAAGTGGTGATGCTCAAGAATGCGTATTTGTCATAAAAGAAGCGATTTTTTTTGGGCCCGCCGCTATAGCTGGCAGGACCACTTAGCATCCGTTGTGCGTGTGTATGTGTGGTGTGGATGTGTGTGTTGATGTGTGTTTGTGTGTGTGTTTGATGTTGTTGTGGTCACAATTTGTTAATTTTTTTTTAAATTGACCTCAATTGAAAAGTTTAACTTCAATTGGAACCAAACTTTTGTCATAGGTGCACAATGGGATCCCTCATATGTTGATGAGGTCAAAGGTATGTTGAAAGGTCAAAGGTCATGTGAGGTCAAGTTGAAAAAATGGGCTTCAAAATGTAAAATTGATCTAAATTGAAAACTTGAAGTTCAATTGGAACCAAACTTTTGTCATAGGTGCACCATGCTATCCCTCATATGTGATGAGATCAAAGGTCATGTGCCAGGTCAAAGGTCATGGGGCGGCCCACAGCTTATATTCTTGAATATAGCGAGCGCGAAAGCCGAGAACGCGAAATTCTAGTTAATTAGAATTGGGATCTCTGATTGTACTTTAATGGCTGAGCTGCAAATGCCAAATTTATGTCCGTCCATGGTGGAATAGTCCCGAAAATAGTGCCACCTCACGAAAATGACCTCTAACATGACTTGCCTGAAGCAAAGGAACAACTAATGGATGAGCGTAGACACTTACATGCCACAATTTCCCAGTGTATTTCATATTGAAGGATGTTTCCAGCAGCCATTGAATTATTATCGGAGATCTCCGATATTAATTATTCTAAATTTACAAATTTCTTATTATTAGAGTGAATGTGAGTGCTAGCATTCACAGGTATTGTTTTACATCCAATTACCAATGCAACTGTGCAAAAATCTAAAATATCCGAAAATTGTGGGCGCTCTTCCAAAAAATGTGCTGTTATTGCTTAAGGTGGTCTGGCCACTGTTTGCTGAAAGCATTTTTCTCCTGTAGCCAAGCGAGTTACTCTTGTAAGCGAGGTGAATGTGATTTATTGTATCAACAAGTATTAAGAAGAAGAATGAAATGAGCAGCGGATGAATGGATAAATAGATGGATGGATGGATGGATGGATGGATAAATGGATGGATGGATGGATAAATGGATGTGTTGGTAGTCAAAAGATCGACCCCCTATGTGTATGCTTTCTGCTGAATGACTTGTGGCATGTAAACCAGAAATGATGAGGTGAAGAATGAAGCTAGAAGAGATGGAGAGGGCTGGAGAAAACAAATTTTGAATCATTGGAGATACATGCAGTGAACACGGAATACTTGCGGCTCAATGAAGATCGGAACTCTGAAATTAGTTTCTACAAGTAAGAAGGAGCGGATACATTTAAGGGAAGATATGCAACCAACAATTGATTTTTTTCTTGAAGATGGTAATGAACTTCATATTTGGTGCCTAGAGTGCTGCAGCAAGAGCCCGAAAAACCCTCGATTTTTTCAAGTAACCGGTGACCTAATTTGAACAACGTGCATCATATATCAAAATTAAGCTTGAAATCTCAGGAATCGGAAACTGCATGATGCAAAAACTATAAACGTGTACAAGTTGAGTTATGAGGGGGGAAAGGACCCCCTATGAAAATCACCAATAAATGAAATTGACACTGGTATGCATCTACAATGCAGTACAACTTCCATGCTTTGTAGCATTATAAGCATTGTTTTGGGATATGGCTTATCATGTTTCTGTGCAACATTTAGCACCCTTTATTAGGTTCATGTAAATAAGTATGTAGATCCACCATTGGGGGTAGAAATCCACCGAAATTAGAAAAATACCATCTATCCAGGTTGAAAAACTACAGCCTCTGACTTATTTTCTCCCAAGAATTGCTTAACTATATTGTAAAGTGATCTCAGATATTCCATTCATCATGTTCATACATCTGCACAAATTTGAGCTAAAACAAATGATCCATTACCTGGTGGTAAAGTAGGCATCAAAGTTGGGGTTATTGGAGTGAAACTGTCTATACTTTCAGTTGGTGCACAAGTTCTGATGAATTAAAAGTAAATCATCATATCAATGTTAAATAATATTTTCCTCTCATATTTATTTAACTTACGTGCAGTAGCTAAGAAGCCGTGGGGGGGGGGGCCATGTGTGCCACCCCCAGAGATCTTTGACCGTGAAGAAAGAACTGGGAAGTCTTGTTTATAAAATCAGTCCTTTTTTTGCTTGCCTCCAGTAAATTTTCATTGAAACCAGGAAATCTGCCTAAACCACCTCCAACCGGGGAATCTGCCTCAAAAATCGGGAAATTACCCCCCTTCTGACAATTGACCCCTGTTACGCCCCTACTTATGTGCACGGGGGTTGTTTTTTTTATTTATGCGATTTTTTCACTTGTGAAAAATATTTTGGAACAAGACAATAACAGAACAAACAAAAGCAAAAGCAAAAGCAAACAAATAACTCCGTTAAACTTGCATAAACTTAACCAATATAATTATATTGCGAGGGTGCACGTTCAATATGACGTCACAGAAGTAAACCTATGGGGAATTTAATGTTGGTACTTTTTGGCACCATTGAATAGAAGATACTTAAAACTATTCATTGATAACAAAGTTGCAATCATAGAAGTTTGGGCCATGTTACCCCCCCCCCCTTAGGTCAGGTGTGTTTAAAAATAGTCTGGTTTAAACAAAGAGTAAAGCACAGAATATGGCTAAGCAATGTCCAAAAGTTATAACTGGTAGATCATTTTCAGCCGGGGGGGGGGGGGTGGGTGCCTTTAGTGGACAAGGGGGTATGGGTACAGGGATGTGCGGCCAGAAGGGGATCATATTTTCAACCGTTTTGGTTTAATGAACGGTCCCTTTTTATTGTTTATAAAAAGGATTGCATTTCTGTTTCAAGTTAATTTTTGCAGCGATCAATCAGGGCAAATTATGGGGTAAAATATTTCTTCAGAAAAAGAAGATTGCGCCGCAGGCCGATAAATTTACTGAACGCATTTCTTAGGTAAGAGGATTGCGCTGCAGGCCGATATAGTTAATGAATTAATCATTTCTTTTAAGAGGGTCGCCGCAGGCCTATGAATTTACAGAAAGATAATTTTCTCAATAGAAAGGTTACGCCCGCGGCTTATAGGATTGATTGACGGGCTATACATAAATTTATAGGTCGTAGGCTTAAAAATTCATCGTCCGTATGAGGCTTAAAAAACATTTTTCTGAAAAAAAAAATCAAAAACCAGTTCTTGGATTGCGCTGCAGGCCGATAAATTTACTGAATTATTTCTTAGCCATGAGGGTTGCGCCGTAGGTCAATAAATTTACTAACTATATTTCATAGCTGGTTGCGCGCAGTCCTATACATTAGTCAACAAGTTAAAAAAAGATAAGAAGGTTTTGTCGCAGGCCGATAGGCCCTGAAAGAATTAGGCCGGGCTTGAACAATAGGGAATTACGGGAAATCTTTCTTATATAGAAGATTGCGCCTCGGGCCTATTAAACTCTGCTGGCGATATCTATCTTTACTTGAAATAAAGCACAAAACTTTATACCATAAATTCACCCCCGTCGCCTCCTGTATTTAGGGTTAGAAAAAACAGAAGAAAGTCCAGTAGTAATATCTGAATCCCTAACCAAATAACCTAAACCAGGGGCGCAAACCAGGAAATTTGCAATGGGGTGGCAGAAAAAGGGGTACCGAGGCATATTGTGAGGGCGAATTTGGGTCCTTCTCCATATGTACAAAGGGTCACTTCATTTTGGGGGGGGGGGCTGGCGGGGTGCAGGGGTTCTGTCAGAGGGCGGCAAAATGACACCACTCCACCCCCCCCACACACACACACACATCCACACCCACAATCACAATGCTCCTTGCATGATAATTTTCGATCACTATTGCAACCATCGCTGTGTTTCTCATTTGTGACTTAGTGCAAAGGGTTTCTGACAGCCCAATCATCAAAAGCATTGGGGTGGGGGTCATATGGTGTGTGGGCATGGAAAGAAAGGCTATTTATCAACTCTATAGAAGGTTTTCGGTGTCAAAATTGTGGTAAAAATATATTAGTGGGACCAACTCCCATATTTGTTATAAAATGTATCAACATGAGTATGTTATTCAAAGTTTTCATACTGAAAATAGGGGGTACCTTTGACCCCCCATAACTTAATTTGTACAAGTTTTTAATTTTTGCATCATGCATTTCCTGACTCCTGGGACCTATAGCTACAATTTGATTAATATGACCACCTTGTTCAAATAGGGCACCACCCTATCGCCCCACCACCCACCCCCCCCAAAAATTGGCCTTCTGTGCAGCACTATAGGATACTTGGGTGACCAAAAGAAACAAAATAAAAAAAAATAGCCTAATTGCATATTTAATTGGCGGCCATCTTGGGATTTTAGGGTCGGATTCAAAAGAAGTTTAATCTCACAAAAGTACAGCTAGAAGCCTTAATGTTTATTTAATGGAAAGATAAAGGTACTTAAAAATAAGTATGGAGTTAGTTTTTTTTTACAATTAAAAAAAAAGCCAAAAAAAAAGCCAAAAATGCAAAAAATCAATTTTTGGCCGCAAAAAATGACCCCCCCCCCAAAAAAAATTGAGACAAAAATTAAAAAATTTAACTCCATACTTTTTTTACAAATTACACCTTCTGTGAACAATTTGAGCCAAATACATTGAAAAAATGGCTGACATTAAATAGTTTGAAGAGGGTTAAAAGCGAAAATTTTGAAAATAAAGCTTTTTAGTATAGAAACACTCATTTTAAATTATTATGCAAATGGGTCAGTAAGTCAGTAATGTAATCCTGACTTATATCATTAGCAAAGAATTGATTATTATAATTAATGTCACTTATTTCACAATGATAGCACATATACTTTTCGAGATATGATTTCTAAAAGAAATATTTTACATATCGGCGCTTGAAAAACATAATCATAGCAACTAATTTCCACGCTTGGGAAACAAAACAACATCACATATTATGAATCGGTGGACACGTTGCATTTGATTTGCTATAATTTGGAACGGAAGGTCCAATTTGAGTGGGGAAAAAAAGCTTTGGAAGCAAAATACAATCAAAAATTAAAAAAAAAAAAAAAAAATCCCTTAAAGTGACAGGAGGAGATTTTATTAGGGTGAATTGCTCTTCCAAATGTCACGATCGTGTAGACCACCCTATCGAGACGTTTTGGAGAGGTTATTGGACAAACCAGGTGCAAAAAAGAAACCGCAAACCTTGTTTTAACCTTGCCTGACTATCGTAATCGCCCCCATAGAAACCATGCTTTGACTCTGTCGTGCACGACAGAAACTACTAAAATCATCATCTTATTACATAAAGACGGCGTATTCGCTTATTCACTTCAGGTGTGATAGTAAGTTACATTGGTAAGCATTCCAATATGTAAAAAACCTTTAATATGTAGGGACATGGCAATCAAATCAAAATAGTTTTCGCAACTCCAGGATTCGGGGATAACTTTGTTAAAAAACAAAACTTGGCATTCAATGCGTCTATACGGTGGTTAGGAAACCGCTGGTATAATTGAAATCATTTTTGGAATATGATTTTTTTTTTCTGAATTGGGGAATACTTTTACAGTGTGTGTACATTTATGTAGCTGTGATAGTTGCATTTAGCTGACTTGAAAGGGCATCGGCCAATTACATTGTCCTTGCCTTTAATAGGTTGATGTCCAATTTGTACCCTTGCATGGTTAACTCCATCTTAGCAGTCACTCTGATTTCTGTTTCTCTTTGTGGAGAAAAGTGATTGGATTGTGGTCCGTAAAACACAAGTACTGGGTGTTTAGGTGAGCTCAGGTACACCTCAAAGTGTTGTTGTAAGGCTAACAGCAAGGCTAAACACTCCTTTTCAATGGTTGAGTAATTTTGCTGATAATTATTGAAATCTTCGAAAAAAATAGCAAATTGGATGCTCAACCTGTCTTCACCCTCTTGTGCGAAGCACTGAACCGCATCCCACTCACTGAACAACCATCAACTTGAACCGAGTATTTAAAATCAGGTGCTGTCAGAAATAGCGAGCTCAGCGTATGGCATTAATTGTCCACCCAAATGCTTCTTGGCATGCATCAGACAAAAACAATTGGTATTCTCTTGAGCAGGATGGTCAGTGGATGCGAAATAAGAACAGAAAAATTAGGACAGTACTTTCATAATTTCCTGCCATACCCAGAAAAATCTCTTTTTTTATCAGTTCTTTTCTGTGGTAGGGGTGAGGGAAATTTGTCTATTGCCTCTACTTTGGCTTGGATTGGCTTCTTTGACTGCCCTGGACCAACAATGTGGCCTAGATATGTGACCGCTGGCCACAACCAAAATCACTCTTAGCTAAGAACAGTTAAATTGGCTTGGACAGTTTGTTTCAACAATTGTGCATTGTTTCAGGTGGTTCTTCCCATGTCTAAGAGTACAATACCCAAATCTCTATATATCCCTTCACAACCATCTACCTCAGGCCATACCTTGTTAACCAATCTTTTGAACGTAGTGGGAGCATTTTTCAAGCAAAAGGCATCACCTTGACTGCGTACAATCCATCTGGTATGTTACAAACGCTGAAATTTTTTTCTTTTGCTCTTATCGTAGTGGAATTGCCAGTATATCCTTTAATCAAAATCAAACTTGCTAACACATTTGGCATGACCAATCTAGCAATCAATCTCAATCTTGGTAGCGGATACGAATCTGTCGTGGAGATTTTAGTTGGCACCGAAAAATCTTGACAAACCCGGTATGACCCATCAGGTTGCGGTACCAATAGCACACGGTGATGAACCAATCGCTGTGGCTGGGTGCAATGATTCAATGATATTGTTCTTTAAACATATAGTCTACCTCTTCTTTCAAGGATTTTGGCTTGTTCTGGGTTTCAACTATATGGGTGTGTTTGATAGGATTGTATCACCAACATCAATGATCTCAGGATGCACCACCTTTGTGTTGGGTAGGAACATCTGGAAAAAAATCGACCAAACTGTCAATCAATTTGTAAGTTCATCCTGTTTAGACTTTGTCCCAGGTGACCGATTTTTGTTCCAAATTGGTGAGAACATCAGAATTTGTAAGTTTGGGTTGCCAGCGTAGGCATGTCATCACCGTTTTGTGGTTTTTGAAGATCAGGTACTTCCTCTTTGTTTACATTACACGTTGGTTGAAATTGTCATGGCAAAGATTTTGAAGGCTGGTTTCCCTATCTATCAACATACTTTTTCAGAATATTATGTGACACAATTGTCTTTGTTTTCGCTACATGGCGTCACCTTGACAACATAGTTACATCAAGTGAAAATTGGATTCAAACCTCATACGGACCACTGTATCTGGTTTGAAATATGTCAAAGCATTGGAAATAATACCCCAAAACTTATCCCCTTTTTGAATACACTCTCTTCCCGGCCTTGTGATTATACCAATGTTTCATTTTGGCTTGGCTGTCTTTCAAATTCTCTCTTGCAATTTCAATGCCTTGTCCAGCCTGATTGAATCCAGAGATTACATAGTCTAAGAGATTCAATTCACTGTCAGTTGGTAACCATTTCTTGAAAGTTGTAGGTCCTTGACTTGATGTCCAAAAAACTAATTTCAAAGCGGGCTAAATCCTGTGATTCTGTACGCTTCCTAGGCGCCAACAATAGGAGATGTACCCTCACCCAATCCTTTGGATATCCTGCACAAAAGTTTTCATCTATTCTGAGGGTTTGTGAACCTTTCAGTGCCCGCTGGGACTCGCCATGATATGCAGAAGATTTGTACTGCGAAATCCCAATTCATTGCATAATTGCGAAATAGTCCGGACATGAAATTAGACTCTTGATCTGATTGGGTGACTTAGTGTAAAGAAACGTATGCCTTCACAATATGTTGCTTTGATATTTCTCAGTGGAAACGGTTCTGGAAGTGGGTTGATGCAACAATTATATCAACAAATTACTGGGTTTCCTGACTTTGTTTGCGCAAAGGGACTTACACAAATCAATAATAATTCTACGGAATGGCTCCTCAAATGCTGTGGAATTGGTTTTAGTGGGAGCGGTGGGATTTTTTGATTTTGGACTTGCACCCCTGACCTGTATGACCATGTTTGCAATGATTCATTACATCGTTCTGAGTGTGGGCCACTCATAAATGATTCAATAATTCTACATGAGTCTTACTAATCCCCAAGTGTCCAGCCATTGGGTTATCATGAGGGCAAAGACTGATTACCGCTTCTGTTAAATTTGAGGTACAACTATTTGATGTACAACAGGGTCTCGGTCTCTTCAGCCGAAAACATTGGAGGTCTATACTTTCGCTCAAAAATGCCAGTTTTTTCGAAAAAGCACACAGGAACTTTTGAGCTTCCCTGTTTGGGCACTGACCTTTCAATAAATTCAGTGAGTTTTGGTCTTTTCTTTGCTCTAGAGTCAACTTGTTTTTTGTTATCGGGTCAGAATTACAATCTCAACGTCAACTAATACTGAAACTGTCATCAAGAATTGAGAAAATGTATCATCCAAATCCAGAACATTTCAGTCTTTTCTTTTGGTTTCTTGTGGTGGTTGGTTTGTTATGTGGTTTCCAAACTACCATCTGTTATTCTTCTTGTGAGATTTGGTACTCATAGCCCTTTGTAATGGCACAGGCAGGAAGAAAGCAAGATTAGTTCCTCTTCATTTTCATCTTGACACCAGGCTGTGTGGACACAATTGGATCTGCTATTACTTTAACTCCAGCTAAATCATTCCCAGTAGCATGGACACACCGCGTATTGGCAATTTAGGCCTAAACCCTACAGTGGACCGTTCCAGAAAACTGGTTGATTCAAGTTAAATTTGGTGGGTGGCACTTTTAAAAACTCCATCCCAACCCCTTTAATTCAGTACATCAGTTGTGTGGATTGTCTGTTTCTTGAAAAAGGGTTAGTGCATCTTCTCCAGAATTAAAAGTTTGAGGCAAAAACCTGTGTCCGATTATAGTAATAGGTTGTGGGTTAGTTTCATCCATCGTGAGCGAGAAATGGCCTGGTATGACAAAAGGTTTAAATTCTTCACTCCACTTCTCCCACTGTTTTTTGACATGTTTATCCGACGAACTTTAAGTTGGTAGGCCTTTATGGGACTATGCTGGCATAAGGTTTCCATGTTAAGTGTCCAACACTGTTTGAAAACAAGTGCCTTTTTTTGCAATAAGGCACAAGTTGGTAACGAATGGTCAGACTTAGAGGCTCTCCCTGACGTGATTCAGATTTTTTTCACAGTTGCATCTAGCATTGAGTTTGATTTTTCCACACTTTGCATAGGTGGAGGGGATGGCGTATTCTGCCACGGACGGTTTTCTGTAGAAAGTTGACTTTGCCGAGGTTACAGATTAATTTATGCGTGAGTGCATAGTCATCATGCGATTATGGAATGCCTTCTCTATCGTTTCAATTTTGACTTAGTCTAATCAAGATGAGTCTTGATATCAGCATGTAAATTTGCTTAAATTACTTATCAATATCAATTTGTCTCAAACTCTCAAAATCTTCTTTCACCTCTTAGCAGTCAACCAACGACGAGCAACTGCTTCTCGTTGTGCGTTGAAAAATTCTAATTGTCGTCTGGTTTTGGTGTCTTTTTGGTACCCTAGAACTTCTGTCATTGGCCTCAGGCACTAGCTCATAGACTTTTAGTATGGCCTGTTTATCTTTGATCATAATCAGCTCAGCCACTAGCCTCCAATAGCCATGCGAGTATGCCTCACTCGCTTTGCCTACAAGAACACTCTGTAGCTAACAAAGTCCAAACTTGGTTTTTGGCCATTTTAATTTTGTGGGCAATTTAATTTCACAAGTTGCATGAAATATTGATCAACTTCACCACTTTCTTGAAATTTGGTCAAGCCTAATGTGAAGGGTTACATTCAACAAAACCAGACTCAGTAGAAGATTCACTCTTGCATGTGTTGCAACTCTAATTTCTTAGTTTCAATGTTCTTTCTGCATTTTATTTCTTCTGTCTGACCTCGACTTGGTATCTTTTGAGTTTTCAATTTCTATATTGTACCTTTTTCCATCTTTCTTGAGATTGAATCGTTTCCTTTCTATTCTTCCTTTCTTATGATTGAATTTCTCTATCTCTAGTCCCTTCTTATTGCTTGAATCTCCATGTTCTCTATTTGTATAGCTAAACTTTCAATCCCCCTTTTCACAACTGGCTAAACTTTCCAGAAATGATGATCCCAAACTTCTTCATCTACCCTAGGTTGATGATCAAGGTTTTGATATTTTGTTCCTCATTATTGATTTGCCACATGCCCTCATTAAGTTTTTTGAAATATTTCAAAAAGTTTCTACCTTTCTTCTCAAAACACATCCCAGTCAAACTTCTTCACAAACTTCGTGAGCATTAAATGCATTGTGCATTTCAGATAATGGTTTACAATTGTAATTTGTAAAAATTTAGAACAAACAAAATTGGGATATAGGACTATAATGACCAATACAGTTAACAAAATTTTCAAAACAACGCTGTGTTGTGCTTCAAAAATTTTCTAAGAATTGTGTTTCCGGACGAGCCCCCACAATTCTGTTACGAGACTTAATCCAAGGTCGGAAAAGTAACCTCCCGTGGTTCATGAAAACAAAATTTCACAATGACTATTTTGTACGAAGATTGACTTGACCCCAGAGTAAATATCCAAAAACAATAATTTAATACATAATTATTGATCTGAATTAATCACAAAACATACACAAAATATTAACAATGCACCAAAATTAGTATGTTTCTTACCTTTTTACAACTACAACATGCACCCATATCTTAAATAAAGTTCAAAATTCACTGTTGGGTGCTCACCAGTCCTTGTAGAATCAGGTCACACTTATAAATCTTGGCGACACAATTCTTGATGCTACAGTTCAACTAGTTTTGCGGGTATTAAGATCGCCAAAAGTGCTTTTTGCGAGACCGGCCAATTAAATTGTAGACTTGGAGAAATCCTGAAAAGTATAACTGCACTCGATATATGTCCCAACGGTACTCGGTGGCGGTAAGGGGCACGTCATGGTAAAGAAGCAATGTCCTTCTGGAATTTAAAATGTTAACCTTTGTTTTTCCAAAGGCTCCAGGCCCCCCTGTGACGATTCTGCAACTTTCAGAATTTATATAAAGACATAAGATTTTTATAAATCAAATGTTATGATAGTTCTCCACCTTCTGTTTGAGAAGTGTTTCTACATTCGCTGAAATATCTTGTCAACTGGCAAAGAGAAATTAACGTGCCACAGAATTTGTCCACAGCAAATTTCCAATGATGCAACACAAAACAAGCGAAGACAAGGCGAAAGTTAAATGTTTTCTGTTCGCTGAAACATGTTTTAAAGTGAGTCCAATCCTGTGCTCGAAGTGTTGCCGGTGGGGACAGAGCAATTAACAAAGTAGAGTGTTTCATCAACAGGGTGTGCCAATCTTGATTCCTATAGGTTAAACAACAGAATTTCTATCCAGTTCTTAGAACGCCGATGATAAGAAACTTGTGCTCCATTGTCCCTGACTGCGAACATCTCTGAATGTTTGTCTCAGAAGTTCTCACCACTAGGTCCATTTAGAACTAGGTCAATAGATAAGTATGCTTATTGCAACAACACGTGGCAAGTTCATATTATATTTTCCAGTCTCCTCATAATTCTATGATTAATTTAACATGATTTTTTTACGTAATATAATACAAAAAAAATTATAATATTCAGGGTCTGTCACAGTAGGCAGATATATTGAAAAGACTGCCAGCTCATTGATTGCAAACATGCTGTATTCTGATGTGAATGCGGCCTTACAATTTGGCAATGGACTCGAGATATGCGTTAAGTATAACCTCGCGCAGTAGTGTGCAAATGGACCGTGCAATGTTAAGACTATCTAGCCTTCCCTACCATACGTTACATCACGTTGTAGGCCAATAACGGGCGTTATATGTTTTCTATAGATTGAGATATAACCAATTGAGCTTATTTAAGAATTTTTGCAAAATTGACCACTTGACCCCTTTAATGACGTGACCCAATATAAAAAAACCTTCATTTTACATCAAGAAAAATCCAGTGCAAATAAAAATCATACTATGGCTTAGTTTTTGAATTAAAATTCTTGAAGGTATTTAGGTTAACCGGAAATGATCTTTTAAATGGAAACCCCTTTTGACCTCCGACAGAATAAAAATTACCTTGCATACACCGGCAAATATGCATAATATGAAGGTTATGTACTCTACTATGGTTACATTATGAGATAAAAAAAATTGGAATCTTTTTGGTTTTTGTCGGAAAAGGACCCTAAATGACATCTGACCCCAATGCCGAGCCACAACTTTGGGGAAGGATCTCAAGCTGCTTAGTACGCCTGAGTCACGTGCCCCTGCAAGATTGATTGCATTTAGCAGATATGAATTTGGAAGATATTTCCCATAAGGGACCGGATAGTCCCCTTTAATGACCCTTGATCCACCATACCGAGCACACCTATAGACAGGGCCAAGATGCTTCATAATGTTGAGTCACGTTTCGTACAATTCAACACGCTCTGTAGGAGAAGAAGCATTTTTAAATGAACTTTTGCCTTTGACCCCCTAATGACCTCTGACGTGTCTCAGGTCATGGGTGGGTACGTCCCCAGGGCGGGGGTGTTATGTCCAAATTGTGTCAAGATCAGTTCAGACCATTGTTGTCCAGAATAAATCATTGAAGTGTAAGCCAGAAGAAAGGAAAGAAAGAAACACGAACATTACAATATACTACGATTTCATCGGACAGGATTATTAACAATTATCATCAAGCATTGTATTTCTTCGTACTGATGTCAAGTCTTTTGCGAGTTTGTTGTGCAAGGGCATTCCTAAGCATGATTGGCCTTATATGACTTGTAAAAGGGAACACCACATAGCCGAGACAGGCAAAATTAATAATATGGAGGGGTTCCATTTCGATCGATCCCGATGTGAAAAAAAAAAAAGAATTAATTCCAGTGTACATGTTCAAGTTCGCGAATGGTATCTTAAACGGATCCAATCCGGTTTCCTCTCCATGTAAGACTCATGGGAATAGCTGCATAAAATCTTATATATATCTATATACAGAGGATCAAAGGGATTACAACAGCTTTATTCAGGTAAATGAGGTTCTTACTCGGGTTAACTCTGATATCTTGCACAAGACAGACCCTGGAACTCCGGGTCCATGAAGGGACATAATGGCATGAAAAAATGTCATAATGAAAAGACTCATTACTGAAAAAATCACTTCCACGAGTTTGGAAAACAATTTGGATGTTTACCACTTCTGGTAAAAAATAGCAAAAAACACAGGAAGAGTTCCAAGGGGCGGGATGGGTGGCCCAGCAGTTGTGGAATTTCTGGAACAAGGGTGCGGACAACATTCCTGCCAGTATTTACAGAATTATTTACCAAACTTGAAAAGCATGTTGTAATTCATCAGCTCACAGACCCATTGCTATTGTATACAAGGGGGTGAACCCATTCAAAGTGAAACCACATTCAAAACCAGTCGTCCGTGGCTGCGGGCGTGACATTTTGAATATTGCCGCGGAATAATAATTATTAGTTTGGGTGCGTATATACACACATAAGTCAATTCGATACAAACCATCCGCCAAAATATCAGTTGTTGATGTGGTGCTATTGGGTGGTAAATTTTGTCCTCCCATGGCACGCAACGAATGAAAGGACACATCAGTGTCTTAGATTTAAATAACCGCCTCAATGAATACACTTATTTTCACCTAAGCGCGGATTGCATTATGAGAAAAAGAGTTATCTGAGCACAATGTTCCAGGTACACTGTTATTATACCTGGCCACCTCTAACACATACATTAAATTGTATCACTACCGATTAGTGGACTTGCAAAGCGGCACCCACAGTTGTGGAAAAGCGGAGGCAGCAATTGCTTTCTATTTTTGGTTTTTTACTCTATTGTTTTCTTTGTGGTCGGCAAAACATGCGCGGACGGTTTGATTTCTAAAGATTACGTAACGTTGTGCCTCTCTATCTATATAGAACCTCTTTGATGTATTTTGCTAATACCGGCTAATCCATCTTAACTTGCCCAGATCAATATCTTACACAGCCTAAAGTACAATGCCGGAATCCGGTGTTGTAGAAGTAATTATCGTCCCGCGTACTACTAGTCGGGAACCCTGGGACAATGGTGAACAATAGGGCCATCGATTCAAGTGCCCTCTTCACGAACATTAGTTTCACGCTTTATTCCGTTGGATCGTCTATGGAGCCCGACTCTGGCTCACGCCGGACTATAATCTGCTTTCACACCGGTCTGAAGGCTTTTGAATTGTGTCGCAAAACATGATAGATACATGGGAAATTATGTCAGGGATGTGAACACCGCCTTGCTTTTCTGTTCCAGAAATTGCCACAAACTGCTCAACCCATTTTTTACCCATCTGGCAACTTTCCTGTTTTTACGAATGTAAACATCCAAATTGTTTTCAAAACTTGTTTGTGGAAGTGACTTCGTAAGGGTCCTTTCACGATGTCATTTTTGTCATGCCATTTTGTCCCCTTTTACGGGCATCTCTCCGCGAAGTTAAGATAGGTTTTCCCAGTTAGTTTATTATTAAAACATTTTCATTTATTTCATATCTCGGAAGTTGGTTCGTTCCGAAAAAAACGAAAAATGGGGATTGGTTAAAACAATTTCGTACTTTGGTCAATTATATTCAACAGTTGATCAATAAAAAAACTTTCTTTTCAACATTTTCGTCACGATCAATTAATTTCCGTCTTGTTCTTGGCCCATCTCTGAATGTACAAAGCAATTTCGTCTTTTGTCATATAATTCCTTTAAGCTCGTTATATTTCGACTCGAGCGCTGTAGGTATAGGCCCATGACAAAAAGCTAGGCCTGTAACATTAGCAAAATAGTTCTAATTTTTCTGTCTTTTACTTATCTACCGAGCCACAACGAATATAAAGAAAAAGATCAAACGAAATCCAAAAAGAAATAAAGAAATATAAAAAATGATATGAAAGTAAAGACAAGAAAATGAGATGTAGAAAAATAAATAGGTTAAAGAAAGGAGAGAGAGTAAAGGGCAAATGAGGAATGGGAAAGAAAAAAAAAGAAGGAATGAGGTGAAGAAAGAAAGCTATATAGATAGGTAGATTACATAAATTTTGATGAGGTTATAGCCCTAACTCTTAGCCTATGGACTATAATACACCAAATGAGACGAAATATACTGAGCTAAATGTGGAATTAAATGACCAAAGACGAAATTGCTTTGTACATTCAGATAATTGGGAATGGACACGACGAAAAAATTAAATGATCTTGACGAAAATGTGCCGAAAAAAATTATTTTATTGATCAAAGTTTAATATAATTGACCAAGACGACATTGTTTTAAAAAAACCACGTTCAGTTTTCTTGGGACCGAACGAAAAAAAACTTAACGATGATATGAATATAATGAAAAATGTTTTAAACGAATGGGAAAAAACATATCGGCCCAAATCAGTCCACACGTGTACGTCTTGGAGCTTGTTGTATGCGTTAGTTCTGGGGGGAGGGAATTTCCATAACCTGGGAAGTTCCACGCGATGCGCACGCTCTGCAGGATTTACTGGTTCACTGCGTGTTGTAGTTAGTCTCAGCAAATCTGATGTTGTCAACAGGGGTTCATCATAACAGTGGTACCCAGCTACAGGGAGGTTACAATGCGAGCCGGTCACACAAGGGGATTTCATCCGTTGTGATATTAGGTCCTGTTTTGTCACGGTACTTAGGGTAATTTCCCTCGTTGACATAATTTACTAGAGGTTGTAAACAAAAGTGATATCCAGGCTGAATTAAGTAGGTCACTTCTCTTACATATAAATTGTATAATATTTAATTATATAAACGCTTTGTGAGTGGAATATGTTCCATACGCAACTATAGGATTTTAATATACCAGGAAGTATTTTTAGATCGCTTACTCAGCTGTACTATATGCCTGCTAGATTGATAAGGTCTGTTTCGATAGTACCGGAATTTTGAAAATCGTTTTAACTGTAATTCAAATTAAGATAATGCGCGCGAACGCACCGGGAACTGTACTATTTTAAATTTATGGTAAAATCCGAAGTTTCTTTTGGACATTGGCCATTCAATAAAAACCTAGCAAAAATAACCGCTCATTATCATAATTTACCACGGTCCTGCTTCCAGGTGCTACGTACTACTGGATTTCTAATGCGTAATTAAAAACGACATATATAGTTATAGACCCCGGCATTATAGATTGGTGTTTTGTTTACATTTAGGACGCCATTATTACCCTTAAATTCTTGCATTCTAATTAGAAGAACATGTTTGTTTTATTAAATATCCCAAAATACATATTCTACATACCTACCATCATACTTCTGTATTTTAATAATTTGGTAATACTTACAACGTGCATTAGAGACATGAAAAAAAAAATTTTTCCAGGTTCATCAGTATTCTTTCGATTTTGCAAGGTTAGTGTTCTTTTATAAAGAATTAAATGGCAGCTAAGATAAAGAGAATGCAGTTGACCATGCAAAATCTAAATAAAGGCAGAATTGTAAATCCCGCATGACAGCACATGTACAGATTTCGGCTCACAGATATCCAATGACCTTCCCTTAAGTGCGGCAAACCCGTTGGGGGTACCCCTCTGAAAACCACTTTGCCGTTTACCCAAAATTTTGAACCTTTTATGGGGTCACATTAACCGTCCACATAACGAAAAAAGTCGGTGTATCGATCCAAATGGCGGTACCAAACCGTTTTTATGACGCGCACAAATTCTCCCGCCAAATGAAAAACCAACCACTTTCTAGGACTTTTCAATAAAATTGGCTTTAATAGGAGACGAAAATACATTTACCTTGCTGAAAATTTTTAAAACTACTACTGACGATTTTATAAAGGTACCCCACCCGATGACAACATATTTTCCCTGTTTTCATAGAAGGATCATCACTAACTTTAATTTTTAAAATTTCAGGGAATCCAACATACCCATTTTTAATGTGAGAAGTAGGTGTGTATTGACAATTGCCCATAGAGGTACTGTAATGCCATGCCGATTTGATTTTTTTACCAAATATGTTGCAACTGATGTTAGGCATTACATAAATTTTAGGCAATATTTGTTTTAGATAACGGGTGGACGAGGCTGTGAAATGCCCTCGAATACACCAATGAGTTTTACATCATTTGTCACTTGTAAGAGTAAATATTTGATAGATTGAATGGAAATTTTCCTTTTGGAAGATATGGAAGATATGATGCTGTAGGTCCGATGTTTTAATACGAACGCCTGGGACCTCTAACGATGTTCGCAACATCTCTCAGGGTTCATATAATTACAATACGGCAAGGTTTCTTGTCAGAAGCTACCAATATTATTTTAAGTGATTTACTGGTAGAATTACAAATCAATAAATTCAAATAAACTCAATACGGTAACCATACCGAAATCTCATCGGCTTCAAAGAAAATTTCTTTTCTTTCTTTGATTCTTTTTCTCTTGGAGGAATCACGAATTTACGGAGTTGTACAATTTTTCTACGGCTCATCTATCTGAAGTAATAACCTCATCGTTACAAGTTTAAATTTAAACCCATACACAGTGTCCTCTTTACAAATCCCATATTTTCTTGATGCCCTAGCGACATTTCTAAACCTAGCAAAATGAAGAGAAGGTAATTAACTAAACGTTCAATCAAAATGATGAATACATCACAACGTAAAGCTTATCCTATATCCTCCTGGCGGCTTAGCCAGAAAGGATATTGTCCCTAACAATCTGTCGTCAACGTCGTCGTCGGCATCGCGTCGGTCACCACATACATTTGGCAGTACTGCTCACTTCTTTATCCAATTTAGATTACTCCTGCACCGAACAGGTCGGGAATGTATACAATTGGACCTTATTGACCCCTATGTGACCTTTGCCACGTTTTAAATCATCATCATCATTATTACTATTATAGTCTTATGTGCGTGGTTAGGGGGAATTGGGCTATTCTTAATCACTAATTAAAGGATTATCAGCGATCATGCAAGGAATGGAAAAATGTGAATCCCTCCTTTTTTTAACTTATAAACGCAGGGATAATCGGTACAACCATAACTGCTTGTAATGTGAAACCCACCAACTAGTGAAAAAATGAATTATTTGAGGAAATTTGTCATACAGACTTCCCCAATAGACATACAGCGACAGCGACAGCGTCTCAAATCGGCACTAAAACAGCTGCTTTGTGGTTATACCAGTACAGAATAACAAAGGTCAATATGTTTGTGTTGAGGTCAAACTGATTGATCATGGATGGTGCACATATCACGCGGAAAATCTGTGAATATTCACCATGAAAGGCTGTTTTTTATCTCAAGTTCGAATTTTGATAGCACATATAGAAATTACAGATACGATAAAAAGTACTCCTTGTCTTTAATACACGGATTTCAGCCAACCACTTGCAGGTTATGTTTCCATTATCCTCGCCAGTAACAAAAATATAAAAATATGATTTTGTTGATTTTTTCGAGTTTTCAAGATTAGCAAATCGCTGCCTATCCCTTAAGACGTTAGGCGAAATTTCGTTTCCCCTTAACGTTACCCTTTGTTTGCGCTGATTCCGTCCAAAGATATTAATATTAATTTAATGCAAAAGTAAATAATCCATAGAATCAACAAAGAATATGAAATCAATTAATCTAAATATAATAAGAGCTCATTATAATCTAATGAATAATTAAAATTCCCCCAAGGTGTCATTCTAAGTTAATTATTATTATTGCAATTGTACGCAGGCATCACGATCACAAATTTATTGTGAAAATGAAGAGCATTTTCATCGTTAATTTTCAATAAATGATGTGTTTTCCGTTGTTTATTATTAGGAAAGAATTACATCAAAGTCATTTTTCCCAACGTGTAGTCCGAGTGGGAGAGACAATCAAAGAGGATCACAACATGTATTCTTCAGACAGGTAAGAAAGACACGGTTTATCGCCGATACTCCATATTCTGAGGATTAAGACTGTAAACCCAAAGGTGTAAATAAAAGACAGCCGAATACCAAAAATATATAAACATTTTACAAAATCAACAGATAAGGAACATTCAACTTTGATTTTTTTTCCAAAATGGCGATTTAAAGACTGATGAAAAAGGATATCATCGAATTCGGAATATGTTTGATTATAATGGATGAACCAAAAGCCCTACCTTGTCTCAGTGTTTGTGTTTGAATGGCTATCTAAACATTCTGAAGGTATGAAATACAAAGTTAAGTGCCCAATTTGCTTCCAGGATTTGTTATACCACCAGATGGGATCGAAGGATTTATACCAATGTTTCATGACAATTGAAAGACAGACGAGAAATGTTTTGAAAAGCTGCATGCGAAAGACGGAAGCAATTACGTGTTCAGCTGTTAGAGCATCCGTTAGCAAAGCGGTACCGCGTTTTGTAAAACTTGCGGTGATTCATTTGTGAAGAATTTGTGGCGCACAAAAAGATTCTCGTCTTGCAAAATCATAAACCATTTCACTTACGATCTTCAATCTGGTAGTTGAATATCAAGAGTGTAATGAGACAAGGTTTTTTGCAAGACACAAAGGACAAGTCTTAAGGTTTTACTGCAAAAGAGGTGAGATAATAATATGTCGGAAAGTGCACATAACCGAACATCCTGAATCAGCCACTCTGTTGACAATCCTGAAACCACACAGAGGACTCACGAACTGCAACTTAAACGCCCTAATAAAGGTGCTGGCAAAATAAGAGATTAGTGGAACATATCCTTGAGGAAAGCTGAAAAGATTCAAGATAACTTAAGGCGAGTCTACAGAAAGCGAAAGCAGACCTTCATCAGGCAGCGGTCATCCGAGTCACAGTTTTAGCGTGACATACAACACAGAGACGGAGCGGAAATCCCATAATAAAAGCGCTACGCATACGCCAAGCAGCAATTGATGCTCAAAAGCACCAACTCCAGATGCAGAAGAGAAGCTTGACACAGTACTAAGAAATGGCAAAGAATACGCGCAGCATCAGCTTATATCTGGACCTCTGCTATACTCGTCTTTGAAAAGCAGCCTGACACATCTGAGAGATACAATGCCAGAAGATGTTGACAAAAACCTTGGAGATTATCATTTACAGCTACAGTGCAGCTTGCCTAAATAATGCATCTCTAGGATTCCTGTCAGTTGGTAGGAAAAGAGTCAGACGCAGGCATCGGATGAAGTCAAACAAACAGATACAGGATCGCAATTATCTGCGAGTAGGAGTCACAGTAAAGCGTCTCCTTCAAGTGAGCGTAGGAGGATTAGTGTAGACAGGTGGAAGCTGGTCAAACAATTTGGACACGGAAAGGAAACACTGCATTGTTGTCGCAGTGTATCAGTAGCATCATTGGGAGATTTTGTTGTGGCAGTGGTACAACCCTTAAGTGACGACGGTAAAGTCAATATTTACAGCCAAACTGGAGATTTCAATTTTTGTGTCGATACCAAACAAGATCTTAAACCCAAACAAAAATCTAAACCATGGAATGTAGTGGTCAGCCCTGATGGACGATTATTCATCACGCATTGCGTTTCTCATGTCAATACGTATGACGCAAGTGGTACCTACATGTATCGATTTCCCACCATTTCTCCCAGCAATGAATCATCTGATGCGCACAATACAAAACTCTTCGGTCTAGCTCTGGATAACCAGGGAAACCTTCTGATCGGTGAGGTCAATCAACAGTATATCAGTAGACATTCACTAGATGGATCACACATTGGTAGCTTCAAAGTAACCATAACCCCAGGGTACATTGCGGTTACTGTACATGACCATATTATTGTCTCATATGGGGGATGTTCACTCGAAAGTACTGTTCAGGTCTTGGATGCCCTTGGCAACATTCTTCACACACTCAGTCCTCCTTCAGGTGTGTCATTATGGCGTCCATATGGTTTGCTCTGTACTAAAGAGGACGAAGTCTTCATAGCCAACTATCGGTCTGGTGATGATGGCGGTATCTACTGCTATTCTCTTTCTGGTCAGTACCTGGGATGTATCACAAATGAGGTAGAATACCCTGCTGGTCTTGCCCTTACTGATAATGGAAGTAGGCTGATAGTTGCCGAAGACAAAAGTGTGAAAATATTTCGAAGAAAATGACATCCCTAGGTTATCAGTATCAACGCTAAATAACAAAATCTGCAAGTTTAGCATGTCAATTACTTCGAAAAGAGCTCTTCCATATAAGGTGCAGTACCTTGTCTAATCAGTTGCTATGAAGATGATACTACTTAGTATCGAAAACTCAGCCATCCGGCGCGGATTTCTCTAGGAAAGATTCAATTTTACTCATAACCAACATCTAGTAGTTTAGTTTCAAGACGTCTGCAATGGTTATACAATTCCTTTAAAACTGAAACCGCTCTTTTCCAGTTTAAGGTTATGTTATTGTTTTTATATAGTAGTTCATTCTGTATTTCCATATCAACATTTAGCGATGTCTTTGTGAATGACATTACATTATCTCTTAAAGCCCCCGTAATACTTTTGTACAGTCAATCTCCGAGTGAATGTACAGGGGCGCTTCATTAGATATCCGTGGGTGGAAGTTTTTAGAAAAAAAACTTCTGACAGTGTTAAGAAAATTCCACATGTAAGTTGTTTTTTAAAAAATCTACTCCTGCCTGAGAAAAAAATGACCCAAACTTGAAGTGGCACGAAAGTGATGAAACCAAGAAGTTAGCCCAATTGAGGGGAGAATTGACCCTAGAACAACAAGGGATAAAAAAGTTGGGTCTTCTGGGCAAAGGGAAAAATACTCTGGTGCAACCAAAATATAAGCCTGATCGCCTATCCCCCATCTCTAATGGTACGTTCCTTAGTTGACTCAGTTACGTAATATAGGTGGTGTGGCGGGAGATTACCATTTCATTGATTTTCAACATCGATTAGGTCATATTCAATATCATATAATCATAATTACGTTGTTTGAGCATTTGATAATTTTTATTATATCATGATTGCAGTGATTTGAGCCATGTGATAGTTACGTGATAGTAAAATCGCCTCGTGAAATAGAAAAGGCAAATTAGACCTCATGGTATATTTTTTACTATCGCACTCAAGGCATTCAATATTTGTATACTATCACATGGCATAAAAAGAAACCATGTAGTGTCATGATACAAAACAAATATTGACTGCTGATTGCGTGCAAAAGTAAAAACAATATATCATTCCGTCGAAATTTGACTGTTCCATTTTCTGGGTTTCGCCTCGTGATAGGGAAAAGTCAAAATTTGACCTCACAACATATTTTGTATACTATCACAATCTTAGGCAGTCAATATTTGTTTAATTACCATCATGCATTTTGTCCTGTTCTTCCAAACCGTATTCCTACTGGTACGATATTATATTTGTTTGCTTTTAATGTTGTTGTTGTACATGTATATATTTTGTTTGTAGCGATTCTCTGTTTTTTTGAATGGTGCTCGTTATATTTCAGTCAGTATATCTTACCAATTTTCTGATTGTGGTGGTTTTTATATTTGTTTTGACCACTTTTAAAACAATTTAATTATACTTTATTTAATTACGAAGTGTGTTGTTTTCGGATGCTCTGTCCTTTTGTATTGCATTGTATTGTATTTGTATTTTATTTTCTGTATTGTATTATTTTTAAGAAATGATGTATGGGTCTGTATGTGCTACATTGTAGAAGGGCGACAGACTAAGTTCCGCAAGACACAATTGGTTTGTCAATATTCTCAAAGGGCGTCTAACTTTAAACCCGGTGTAAAGAAACTGAGTGTCCCCCATGAGAGAGTGTCCAAGCTGCCATGTGAACATGTACGGAATAAACCCGTTACCGTGTAGACGAGGCCATTTGGGTACAGTGCTGAAACAAATGATGCGTATAACACTCAATGGCTAAATAGGTGGTAGGACACTCAGTCACACGGACACTGTATTTTATGACACCTGGTTCTTCATGAATGGACATTTTTTTCCGTTTAAACTCATGGATATAGGTCATATGAAATGTTCAGATGCAACTTTTATATGCAAACTAGAAAAAAGAAAATTCAGAACGTTGTAAGTTGTAGGATTCGATCTCGCGAATCTTGATAGCGAGACACCGACACAATAGCACTTGCGATGATCACTGTAAAGATAGAGAACTTGATAGAATATAAATATAAGCAGGTTCAACAAAGTAACAGCCGTAGTTTAACTCTTGAAGCTTCTCAACCAGCAATCACGATTCGAATGATCGAATCCAACTGTCTAACGAGGTTCTGAATTTCGGTGTGTCCTTGGTGTAAGATATTCATGAGTTAGAGTAGAGTAAAGACTCTTTTGCGGAATAAAGCTGTACAATCCTTGTAATCCTTTGATCCTCTTATAGAAGATTTCATGCTAGGCTAATTCCATGCAGTCTTACATGAAGGATGAACCTGAATTTCTTCGTTTACATTGACAGTTCTCCACGAGCATTTTCACGTGTTTACTATCTCGGGTAGTATTTTTACGACGATTCTCGCATGCATGTGTTTGATACTGCATCCTGCCTAGTCTCACACCCTGCTATTATTTAAAGACACTATCAGTGATTCACCCGAAAGAGTGAAATATTCTATATTTGCAGGAATATTTTATAAGTAAAGGATAAGTCTCTGGAATTCTCTTTTTTTTGCAACTGAAACATTGACCGAAAAGGAAAAGAGATGTGTTCAAAGATGTGAATCGTCATTCATTTACGTAAGTGTCCACTCCGACAGTAATGACTAAAATGTCCAATTTTGTCCTCATTAGGTTGCTTTAAGTCTTAGTACTTGTAGGGTATTAGCTGGTATTTTAGGATAGCTTTGTTGCAGACATGTAAAGTGTCATTTTTTTTCGATTTTCTGTTTAAGCAAATCACTGATAGTGCCTTTAAGTAGTGTTTTTTAGTCTATGTTTTTGGTGTTGAAATTAAAAGAATTAACACCGCTGCACAATTTTAATTATGCATTTTGGTGATCTGCTTATGAACTTGGTTGGTTGGTAGACCACGAGAACATCTGATGCTTAAATGTTTTGCATCCAGATATCTGCATATTAATGAATACTAATTAGCTAATTTGCATATGAATAAAACAATAAATGTGGGGCCACCTTAATTACCGCGGAATTCTCGTTTCAAACGAAATGTTGCATTAGATAAATGTTTGTTAAAAGTGATGTTCATGTAACAAACCGAAACGTAAACATTTTGAGGAAGACATATTATTTTAGTCCCAGCAAACACAACACATTTGTTTTAGAAATCGATATGTATATATGGTTTTAAGTGTTATAAAATGTAAAGGACATCGCCGGATAAGGAGAGAAGGAGGCCCTCTATAATCATCATAGTTATATTTCACCATCAATTTTGAGTTGGTGTTTTACAACTATTTTATCATGTACGCAAGGTGTTTTTCATCCCCAAAATACACTTGTATCAAGAAAAAATGAGAAAAATTTGAGAAACTTCAGGGGCATGCTCTCTGGAAAAAGCAAAGCTTAGAGCATGCCTCCATTTCAATGACCATTTATTACTTTTATGAAGAAACAGGAAGATGTTGCATAGCTGCCCGTTGTTCATGGAGCTTGTGACGCCTAGAAAGACCTTTTGTCTTTCATAAACTATAAAGAAACTACATGAGGCAGTCCTTTATAACAATACCCAAATACCTATTATAGTAGATTCAACACATTGTGTCACCGCAGGAAAAGTTTTGGACAGCGTCGATTAGTTAGGAGAGGAGTTTTTTTTGGCAATTCCAATTAGTGTTCCGGCCCCCAGAAAACAAAAATGCAAAAATGAGGTATCCCCCCCCAAGAACCAGAATGCCACTCATATATATGATGCTAAATAAGATAGCGCACATCCTTGCAAAGCGGCATTGTGGTTCTTGGGGTGGGGAGGGTTCAAATATGGAAATTCCAATTACCCATTGAAGCCTGTATTATAACTTTACATAAAACCGACTTTTTGGGACTATTTTTTGAAAACTTTAAGCAAGTCGCTTTATGATGCAAAACGTTTCAAGTTCATCCGTTCTCATGAAAACTATAGAGGGCGTCCTTCATTCCTTATTCGGCGATGTCATTTTGGATTCTCATAAAAGTTTTTAAAAAATCTTGGAAATAATTTAAATAAAAGCATAATCCTTGTGTCTAGTGATTGAGTGTTCGATCCACACGTCAAAGGTTGTGGTTTGGAGCCCGACATATACCGCGTTTATATCCAATCTGTGAAACATTTAAATGTCCTTACTTACCACCCGAGAAATGAAAACACCGGAACAATGCGATATGAAATGTGGCACATATTTGCCAGGAGTTAGTCCCTATTTATTTCCAATTCCAAATCCAAGGACGGTCCTAGGTGTATTCCAAATCAAAGCTGTGGGGTGCAGTCTATATTATGTATCCAAGTTCCAGTTTCTTTCCAATTCAAAGCAACCCTATGTGTATTTCCAAATCCAAATCAAATATTTTCAATATTTATGTAGCCAATCCAGTGGTCTTTCCAATTCCAAAACACTCATCGACCAGCAATATACTAAACCACTGAGCTCCCCACTCTCATCAATTTGAAAAGAGGTCCGCGAATTGAACAGGCTAACACACATTCGAAGTTCCTGGTATAATCTAATGCACACTGGGACTATTAATATACTAAGCCGGTGTGTGTTCCTCCCCCAGCAATTGCCAAAGAAGGTACCGTCCAATAATATAACCAAACTTAGCACTTGAAGTCCCAATTTGAGATCATTATTGAAATACATAGATTTACACCTAGTTTTGCTATAGGAACTGAACTATCCACTACCTAACTTAAGTTACCATCCAATTTCATTATTACATATATGCTCAAAGTGCAATTAATAGAAGGTTCAGATCCATTAATTGACCGAATTTCTTAAATTTTCCGCCACAAAACAAAGATTCAACATACTCGTAAGATAAAACAACCTACAAATTCTAATTCCCAAATACAAAGGTTCAATAAGTTAAAAAGTCATAGGCAGATTACCATAAACCCAATAAACCTAAATTGAGGAAATTAAAAGACCTTCTGCTGGTCTACCACACACATGGGAGGGAGGAGGGAATTTATAAATTGTCCACAAGCACAGACGGCCTAGACTCCCTGTGGCAAATAGCGAAGTGACCATTTTTTTTTTGTTTCCAAGAAAAGCCGGTCAGCTTCCCGACAATACAACACCTGATTGGTTGTGGAAGACAAAAGGGTGAAGGATGAATGGTTTTCCCATACAATCGGTACCCAGG
>JAMKCH010010973.1:0-17048 GCA_023653785.1 Ophioderma brevispina
CTATTACTTTGTTACAGATTCTATTGTTATGAACCATGCCAGTAAAAGATAATAGAAAAAAGGATCTTTTGACCCAAAATGGGAATTACGAGTCTAAATGTGTCTGAGCATATCAGGATTGTGCTGGGGGATCATGTGATAAGTGAGAAGTTAGAAGTAGAAGTTAATTGGCAGGAAAAAAATCAGTCCACCAAAAGAATCGGAGAGCTAAGAGCGGTCAACCTTGTCACAAATAAACCTGCGCAGGAAATTGATTCAATAGTTATTCGCTTTTGACAGCCTTTACCTATCTGCATCCATTTTGTTCAAAACGGTTCTTCATTAGAAGTGCACATGGGTAAATTTGGAATTTGAAAAGAGAAAAATGCCCAATTGTTGAAGATTTACACCTTATCAGAGAGTATTAATTTAAAATGTCATACTACCATATCTTATAATACATCCAATGTTTCCAATTCAAGTATAACTGTATATGAAATTTTTATTTTCATTGATAAAAGTAAGAAATACTAAAAATCATGCAGCACATTCCCCGAGCTCTTTGCACCCCAAAAACCCAAGGCTGCATGTAAAGGCTGTTAAGACCCCCCCCAAGTTTAGCATCATTGTTCACACAATCACCCCATTTTTTTTAAAACTTTACCACTGTCACACAAAAAGACCACAGGGATGTTTTTGGGGGGTTCCGGGGTGGGGTGGGGGAATTTTTTTTTTTTAATTTCACCCAAAGACCTTGATTTTTTTTTTTAAAGAAAATTTAGCAAACTTTTCACCCAAATTGCATTTGAGGGAAAATTTTACAAATTTGTCACCCAAACAAAGCTCATACTTGGGGCAATTGGGCTGTTCTTCACCCAAAAACCCCTATTCTTTTTAGTTCCTCTGCACTAATGCCCCTGGGTTTTCGATAAAGCGCAAGCCTTCACCCATATCCACTTCAAAAGTGCCCTGTGTCCTAAGAAACGCCCCGCTATCTAAAAAACGCCCCCCCTACGATTTTTGGATATAACCATTCAAGAAAATGAGTTTGTTAGTTGTTAAGCTTACTAAATCACATGATTTTATGGCCGGGACTGTCGTAATCTGGATCAACTGCTGTGTGAACAGGTGCTTTGGTATTGTTGTAATAGTTTAATTTAGATTGGAAGTTTGACCTGGCAGGTGTGTGGTGGGAAAAGAGCGTCCACCTGTTCGTTCGTTTGTATTAGTGGTAATCAGCAAAAATAAGCGTGTGTAAGGTCGATTTTTTTACCCCCCTTCCCATTTTTTGCTGTATAAACGCCCTCCCTTTTGAAAAATGACACCGCCCCTGGGTGTTTATTAGGAACAAACGGTAAGTGCCCCCTCCCGGACCCCACCCCAACATCTAAAAACACCACTGTGCAACTGGGTAGGGGGTATAGAGAGGTTTAAGATAGTAGTCCAACATTTAGTTCAATTAAAGATTAATTCTCTTCTTTGCAATGGGGAAAAGACAGGGTGAAAGGAAAGGAAAGAGATTGACAATAACACTGCTATCTTGAAAGAATATTGGACATTTGGGCCAATAAAAGAAATTAAACCAAAAGACTGGGGATATTGCCTCAAAGTTATGAATTAGATGCTTGTTTTGTAAACACCACATAACAAGCTATAACAGAAGTGTTTCACGTACAGGTCCTTCTGGGTCAGCAACTCAGCATTCAATACCCAGTAGAATACCTTTGGTTCTGTGTGGGGACATGATTTGAACTACACGCCAAGGTTCCAAAAAATTGTTATTGTCTAATAAACCCACCAGGTTTTAAAAATTTACAAGTTCACGCAAACATGCTTAAATTACAAGCTTTTGGGGGAGGCATGGCACTTTATATGGTTTTAAATATTCATAAGGGAATGGTCCTATTGATCTGGGGGAAAATGTGTGTGTGTAAGTACCAACATGCAAAAAAACATGATTGCTTGAAAAGATGAGGTGCGCCTCATCGGGAAATCTCTGAGTAAGCCGTTTTAAAGATAATTCACTTCTTTTCCCCTGCAAGTTACGCAACTGGCTTAATTACAGCTTTTTTGGGGAGGCATGGCACTTCTATAGGGTTTTAAATAATTGCATAAGGGAATAGTTCCTTATTGATCTGGGAATGTGAAGTACCAAAATGGCAAAAACCTGATTTGCTTGAAAAATTAGTGCGCCCTCATCGGGAACTCTCTGATAAGCCTTTAAAGATAATTCACTTCTTTCCCTGATTTTGAAAAAAGGGGCCCTCAAGGAAAGAAATTGACAATTAAAGTACACTGCTATCTTGAAGAATATTGGAATTGGCCATAAGAAATGAAAAAAAAAACTGAGATCTTTCCCTTCCTCAAATGTTTTTAATTTTGCTGCTTGTTTTTTGTTACACACCATCATACCCCGCTATAACAGATTTTTTTACTTAACAGTTCCTTCTTGGTCAGCAATCATACCCAGTAGAATAACTTTGGCTGGGACATGAGTTGAACTACACGCAAGGTTCAAAATTGTGTTTGTCGAATAACCCACACATGGTTAAATTTACAACTTATGCAAACTATTACTTACAAGCTTTTTGGGGAGGTTGGCATTTTATGGTTTAAATATTCATAAGGGATATTTTCCTTCTGAATCTGGGAATGTGTAATGTAACAACATAACCACCACCCCCTCCCCTTTTATTGCATTCTTTGCCTAATACTCACTAAATTTTAGCTACAGTGGGTTCTTTAAACTGCATAATTTTTTTCTGCAAGGTTTTTTTTTTTCTCGGACTCGGAACACAAATTGCATGTTTATATAACTGCAAAACTCAAATTCTTACCTGGATAAGTGGCCAGGTCATCAATAACCAAATTAAATAATCGGTTATGCGGCATGATGCTAAGCTTTCCGTCCCAAAGTATTTTTATCCTTGTTTCCAAAAGGTTTCAAAAACAAAAAACACACACAAACGTATTATCATCAATGCTGTCCTCCTCGGCTAGACTTAATCCCCTGCAAACCAGGTTGGTTGGTCCCCGGCCATCCCAGCTAAATATCCGGCTTTTAGCCACGGCCCGCCAATGTTAGTCACCCATCCACTTGCTACCGACAAAAAATTATCCCAAGTCTCTTGCTTCCAGGACAACTTGAATCAAGCAACATCCCGACAGCCAAGCTATCCCTGACATAAATACGCATGTTCCATATAATCAAATGATGCGCTTTAGCATGTAGGCAAGCGGTGGGTTGCACTCTTTAGGGGCCGATTATTTTTAAGTGGCATTCCTTGACTGGTGCACGGCAGTCTATTGCTTCCCCAAAGCATTTCCTGACATTGCACGAGACCCTTGTTTTTTAAATACCCTTGCTTACCCCTTTTTGCTCAGTGCATCTAATAATCGACCACTTACTGTTTTTAACCTTTTTGTACTATGTTGCCTGGGAATTATTTGCCCCTTCCTAAATACTGCGCTTCTGACCTAAGGCAACTTCTTGGCATTTAGCATTGGATTCAAGCCATAAAATTTTTTTAAATTTTGACATGCCCTTTAAGTTTACATTTTTACAATTCAAATTAAGATCTAAACGCTTTAGGTGACAATAAGTCTAATTTTAACTAAAGATAAACATTCAAATATATTATCAGATGTAAGTTTAAACTGGCATATTGTTTCCTTGGCAAAAATTCAATGGACTCTTTCCTTCAATTTGCACACAAGTGATAGTCTAGGCCATTGGAAAAATAGAGATATATTTTCCACATAAAAATAACATGCCCAAACAGATATGACATAAGATAGACTAAAGACATCCGGGAATTTGGTATGCTAACTTTTAGTGTTGCCGTAACTTTAACATCACAAAATGCGTTTCTATTAGGGAATATCATAAGACTCGTAACTCATTGATATTAAAGTGCAACTACGAGAGATTTCACATAATCAGGTGTCCCCTTAAAAAACGAAAGTACTGATTTTGCCCTGATGGAAAAGCTTTCCAAAATATAACCCATGCTGACGGAAATAGCTGAGAAATGTTTCTTTGTCAAACTTGTGAAATTTTTTAATTTTCGTATAGGAAGCAATACAAAATTCAGCCTATGTTTTACAAATTGAATTCTAAGCAAATCAAAATCACTGTTTTTTCTCTCTTTTAGACAAATCTCTGTACGCCCAATCAAGGTAAGAAGCCACGGAGCATCAAATTCTAGATGGAATTACTATATATGACAACAATATTTGGGGTGCCACAATACTCGTGCAACATTTAAAACCACAAAGTTCACAGAAACCGGGTCGAAAAGAAGTGCATACCAGGAGAATCAACTCTGCATGGTTTGGGTGGGGGTGTTTCTTGTTTTACACGCCATTGCGCATTTTCTGCGAGTAATGTCCCAGTGACATTAATTAAAATTGTTTGTTTCCCATAAGCATCTGATTGGGCTTAAAGGGCATTCATGATTCACAACCTCATCCCCCCGACTTAACTACAAAGGGTTTTGGAGATTTTTATATGATCATCAAACCAAACCCAGGGGCATTCGTGACAGAGGACTCCCCAAAAATATGGGTCTTTGGAGAGAGACAGCCAAAATGCCCCTCAAAATATGGTTTTTTTTTGGGTAACAAATGTGCAAAATTTGGGGTCTTTTAGAAATTTTTGCTAAAATTTCAGCATCAAAATCGGAGTCTTTGGGTGAAAATTTTTCCCCCAAAATCCGGGTAATTTGGGTGACATTGGTAAAATTTTTCCAGAAAAATAAATGGCACTTTGGTGGGTGACATTTTCCAAAATATATGGGGGTCTTCAAGTCAGGTGACAATGATGCTGAAAATGGGTGTCTTAAAAAATACAGCCTTAACTACGCATCACCGCCAGAATGGACTATGCTCTCAACATTGTTTAAAGAAGCACATTGTCAATTTAGCTAGTATTTCGCTCAGGAATCACCAAGCCCTTTTTTATTACAAATACAACAAAAGCATACAAGGTCACTACGTTGTGTATAACCCCATCAGAGTAACATTCCTCTCCCTTTTGTGGCTTTCCTTTCCCTATTGGCATCAGACATGCAATGATGTATTCAAGAACCTAACAATCAGGCCTAAAACCCTGGCCTATTGCACTGTGGTAGTTATGGAATTCCAACTTCCTCAGTGGAAAATACGACATCTGTAATTGTTGTCATATCGCTGCGATGATATAACATTGCCAAAAATTTGAGCAAATGAAAATGGACTGTTGTAAAATGCTCTCCACAAAGTGGGGGTGGCCCCCCCCTAATTTAGAGCCGGGAATCATGGTTTGGCTGGCTCGCAACTTCCCCGGAGGTCAGCTAGTCATTCGCCACGCTCCTTTAGTTAATTACTTCTTGTCTTGTATAAAACCTGTCTCTTAACCCATTATGAAGGGAGATAGGCAACTATTATGTGTATTAAGAGAGTATTGCGGCAACTATGAACGTATGTGATTTAGAATCAATTTTTATGCACTTTTAAACTGGGAAGGAAAAATATGAAAAAGACAAAAAAAGAAATTTCATATTTTTCCCATTTCCGGGGACAGGTAAATAGGCGAGTTAAACTGATGAGTTAGGAAAAAGTGAGTTAAAAACGGAGATAATAACCCCCATGAAGATTAGTTACCAGTCCCATTGGCGTTAGGTTCTTAATGCCAATTCCCATGGTGAGTTCAGTGGAGCAGCCCGACATTGTACCCATCTCTGCGTACAACTTGCCAAAATGTGTTGGAACACATGCTCTTTTTGCCCCTGCTTATTTGCCGCATAAAATATATATAGGGAAATCATGTCCACTTGGGTTGGGAGGCCGTTGAGCATTCTCTATCCATGCATCCCCTCCCTATCCCCCCAATTCAATGTTGGTTCTTGTAGGGTGCAAGAACAAAATTTCAGGATTCAACCTTGTCCAGGGGAGAGAGGGGGGCATTTGGAAGTAGGCCAATAAAAGCGTTCCAACACTTTTGGCTAAAATTGTATACGTACTATTAGAAAGATGATTTCAAATGCTTAACCGTTAATTGTCCTGTCCTTTTAATTATATAAATGATCTTGACGCGACACTTTGGACACAAATAGGTACAAATAAGAATTTTCAATTCCTGAGTTCAATTAACAACTTCCTCCCGCGCTACTTTAGGGAATGTCACTTTTAATCACATAGGGCCCATACTTTCCGTTGCGTTCCCAACGTCTACATTCAATGTTAAAAAAACACATTTGTGTGCAATAGGCCAGTGTGCTTTCGCGGTCCAAATAGTCTTATTTTGTGTTTAACACTTAACTATTTATTTCATAAGTGGTAATATTAACAACAAATAATTATATAGAAAATACGTTAACTAAAAAAAAAAAAAGATTTTAAAACATGTTAAACAACGTTTTCATATAGGGTACGCTCTTTATATTTTTTGATACATAGGTTAAATTTCAAATGAAAATAAGCGAATTCGAAAGGAAGGACTTGATTTCGAACCCCGAACCTACCGCTTGCAAGGCGAGAATCTTTTCCTTCTCCAAGCCAAATCGCTCCCTTACAATACTGATCATTCGTTTCAAACCTAAAATATTTTTCATCCATGAATCGACGAACGGTCAACCAAATCCTAACACAAACGTAAATCAATGATGATGCCACGATACACAACAACCATATTAACAATAGAGAGAGACTGACATGAGTCATGATCTTTTTCATATTGGTTTCCGTGGGTAAGCGTTGTGATTTTTTAAGTAAAGAACAATTAGTTCCACATGTGTAGGTAGTGTAGGCATCTTGGTTGTTCTCCATTTGAAAAGTAGGCTTTCATTCCAACCAACTTTTTCTTTATATCGATGTTCCGTGGAGGAGGGAAGTGGTGACTGTTTAGAAAATTAGGTTAAATGTTCACAAAGGGGGATCACATTGGCTTAAAATGGGTCCATTTTGGGCAAATTTTGCAATTTGGTTAAAGTTTTACCATTTCCAAAGTGGTCGCTTCAGTCCAACCAAACTTGATAACATGATTGTTGTAGGAGGGACGGTGATTTGACCATAAGGAAGTTGAGTGTTAAAGGTCATGTGGGAGGTCGCCTTAGGTCTTTTTTTGTTAAGGTTTTGGGCATTTGTTAGTTTCGTCATTTGCGGATCGGGACATGGAGTAGACTCATGATGTAAGACTTCCGGAAATTTCTGGATTTCCTGAAATTTAGCCATCATAATTTTTTTTTTTTTTACTTTTTAAATTTTAAAACTTTTTGTTTCTCATTTATGACTGGGTATGTTGTATTCCGCATATTTGGGTAGGATGAACTCCTTTTAAGCATTCTGTTTGGCGATTCCCTCTTAAACAGTTTAGCGTTGTGACGCAAACCTTTGGCCCATGGGGCAAGGGCCGGATCGATTTTCAGGAAGCATTTGAGATGTGCCCACTGACATCCCTCGAGACTGGTGGTGTTCGTTGAATAACATCTTTCCCTTATCATGGCTCTAATTAACTAAGTTATTATATCATATAAGGCTAATGATTAACACTAGACTTTTCCAAAATGAACTTTTCAAAATGAAGTTCGCCAAACATGATGACCCCTATCTAACAGTCTCACACATACTGTTGGGTGCGCACTTGCCGCGTAATCGCCTTTGCGTAAAGCATTTGTGAATGTAGCCAACGCAGAGGATGCTCGCGTCATTTGTCTTTGCTCCCAACATTCCTGTTCATTTGACAGGTCCTATTGAAGTGGCCAGAAGTAGCCATAAGACTAACTTTTAAAGTAACATATGAAATATCTTACTTTGAAAGGGAACTCTTCTGTGCCAATTAAAAAAGGATAAAATACTTGAGAGCTGTCTAACCCCCACTGTTGATTTCCTGAACATTGGATGTTGGGGCTGTAATCTTATTTGCTCCACTCAACCCCTCATGCTATGTAATAGCCTTTTTGACATTTCAAAATGTAACTACCCGTATGTTGGCATGTGAGAAATTATGATTCAACAGCATGTTTTTAATCAATGTGTTTTCTGGAAGTGTGATTAATTACAGCTAGGAGGTATTTTTTAGCAAGTAGGGCCTACAAAGGCTTATGCCTAATAGTTTTTGATTGCTAAAACATCTTGAACCTACTGCTTGAAATTGAAATATATTTTTGGTGGTGTCTTGGGATCAGACTGCATATTTGCCTGCTTGTCAACATCTAGTGCTCCAGGAGCATTGAAATAAAAGTGCCTTTTGAGCACTGTTTTCTTCATGTTAATGCTAGTACTATAGATTTATTCCATATTTAAAACTTATGCCCAATTAAAAGCAACTGAAGGGAGAAAGTCAATCCTGTGATAGTGTTGTGATATAGTTTCCATATTGGCAATATTGCAATGTACATACTAGATTGCTACTCATGATGATGATGATGATGCTCCAGCTATGGCAGCTTTTGTAGTCAGCATTGTCAAAAATTTGGCATCTTTTAGCCCTGAAAGAAATATATAATTTTGTATTTTCTGTCTGTAAGCATACTATAATTACAACACAGTGACCTATTGGGCACCGTAATATGAATACTTGCTCATAACTTTAAAATGCACCATATATCAGAATCAACTTTTTTTCTTCAAGATATGTCATAAATAAAACAAGGGTGCTTGCTGCTTGGATCGTGAAGTGCACCTTTAAAATTGCAGTACTTGGAAATCACCAAATTTTAGGACCCTACAAAGACTTTATTAAGATAGATTTCAAATCCAAGGTATCCTAATTTAGTTTAACCACTGTACGGTCAAAATGGACCCTGGAAAGAGTCTGGTCAAAAGCAACTCTGACAACACCATATTGTGACTGCAGTTAATCAATAGCGGTTATCCTGTCTGGTCAATCTTGGCCCGGTCAATCTTGCCCTTGATCATTGCGCTAAACAAAACAGTATGGAGTTGCATAAATAAGACGGCGGAAATCCTTGTTTGCAAAGGCCGAAATGTTTTCGTCAAAGAAAGGGCCTGAGGAAGTGGCGCAGTCTACCCATATGTGATTAAAAGTTGACTTCACTTTCAAATCCAAGTTTCCAATATTGGATTTGTGGAGGTCATCAGGCGCCGCTTGTTACTTTGTTGAAAAGGATAATTTTGGCCTGCTTCGGCAGATGAGTGATGTGTGAGATATCTTTGCTTGCTGTAGGAGTAAGTTGCATTTACATGGCGAGTTTGTTTGTAAAACCGAGATATCCATTTTTTTCAAATTGAGATATTGGCACAAAATAACCATAATATGAGAAATGTTTCTGACGATAATTCAAGTGTTTAACTTGGAAGTTTAAAAGTAAGTAACGTAAGTATCAATTTGAAGCCAGCATTATGCATCAACAACAAGTTGGTCTTTTCTCAAAATGTTTGAAATCGTATCAGTTTTTGCAAAAAAAAAACCAAAAAACCTCGTCAAATATAGGCTGCCCTCTTTGCATAGCTATATTAAGGTCTCTTGTTATATCTAAAGATACTTAGTAATTCATTTTTTTGCCAAAATTGGCCTTGGAACTGAAATTGCATCCAAAAATATTCTTGTTGCATATTGAATGCTTTGCTTTATTAAACCAATTTGTCTGAATTCCTGAAATTTAGCTTGGAACCGGACTATTATCTCTTAACAATTGTACTTTAACTTTGGCTAGTGCAAACTGAACTGCTCATATTCTGAGTTTGTGCCGTACCTTAGTGAAAGGTCCTGGGTAATAATTCCATTCAAGCCAAATTTTTGAATCGGCGCAAAACATGTATTCCAAAAATTAGCATATAAGCGCTAAAAATAGCAGGTAAAGAGCTATGGCATGACCAAAATAGGGGCCCCCGTTTCCCCCTTTCATTTGTGTATAACAAGTTTGAGCAGGGTCTTGTGCAGGAAAAGCTCCATTATTCCAGCCAAAGTTGGGGGGTTAAACTTGCAATCTGTTTACATGACAAGCTATCTAGCATTTGACAATCCACCTTCCTTACACAGTATCTGTTGGCAGTACTATGTCACTGATATAGCTCCAGCTTGGCTCTATAAGACTTCCGATCCTATGAGAAGGAAGAGTTAGGTGTCCATCCTAAGGTAGCTGTAACTTATGACCTGAAGGAGTTTCTGGAATCAGAAAAGTTTTTTTGGGAGAGTTGTTTTGATCTTTCTGGTCTTTGTAGAGGTTGATAAAATGGGATTTTCCTTGGCTTTTTACCCTTCCTTTCCCTCCCCAAATCACCCCGTCAAGCTATTTGGGTGGACAGATGAAGTTGACGATGGCTTGTCATTGATCAGCTTTATGCCATGGGGCAGCTGATATAGAGTAGTTAACAATTTAACTTTGGCTTTTCTTGTAATCCATGCATGATAATTTTCTGATTTTTTCCTCAGACACAAATTTGTTTTTTATTTTTCAATCAACTATCCCACGTCAGAGACGAATAAAAGCATTTACCTGGAATAAAAGGCATTTTATCTCTTCAACTTGAATATGGCAATATATTGGATAGGAGATCAGGTAGCATGATCTTGCAAAACCCTCATCTTGACCAGTATCCGTTGCTTCATTTCTGATATGGGGGGTGCGTAACGGTTATTCCTCTAAAAAAATCAAAAAAAAAAAAAACGGGTCCATATTTATGTCCTGTAAGACCTGTTCTTCCCCATTAATCATAACTTAATAAATTTTTAACTCAGGGTATCATTGCATGGCATGAACGAGTACTAGGGTGATTTAATCCAATAGAAAAGGACATTGTGTGGGGCTCGAGCAAACCCAGTTGAATTTGGTAATAATGGCCTGTTTAAAGTGGGCTCAATGGCCACATATTGTATTTTTTTTGATAATTTGAGGTATTTTGTGAAAAATGAGTTTGAGGAAATTTTGCATCGAGCTTCTTTGTCCATAATCTTGTTCGGTACTATCAGGTTTCTCTGATATGCTGACACTGATTATGGCTGCCGCACAGCACCACATAATGTTTTACTTGATATGTTAAGTGTTAAAAATACTCAAATTCGGTTAATTATTAAATAGAATAAGTCACAACCAAAGTGAAATACATTTAGGTGGAAAATTTTACAACAAGTTAAAGCATTGAGCATTGGAATTGGTACTTTGAACGAATTGCAGTCAAAGTTTTAAAGGGCCATGGTCCGATTGCTAATACCACCCCCAGCACCCCCCCCAGATTTTACCCGAATACTCAAATTTTGCGATCTAAAGAACCTATTTTCTCATTTACCTTTGAATCTTAGGCTACAGAGTTTAGTTTTCGAAGTTATGAACAAAAATGTTCTACTTTTTGGTCGCCCCACTCTTAATTTACCAGTACTATATATGGGGCTTATCAAATCGCATTTTTAGCGCTCACATCAAAACGGATAAATTATCAGCACAAAACTTTATACCGATGGGTTTTTGGGGTGAAAGGCCCAGGCTTCATTAAGGAAAGCCGTTATATACTTAAATCAAACAGACCATCCCCTTTTAAAATGTGGATCTTAAAAGTGACAGCAAAAAAGTGGGAATTCTTCTAGTCTCGTCATGAGCATATAAGCCTTTGGGAGAAATTCTGGCTTGTTCAACTTGGTAATTTTTTGTTTATCAAGTGATTGTTTACCCATCTGCTTAACAACCACACCTCGTGTGAAGGGAAGGAAAAAGCTTGAGGCGTGTGAGCGTGATCATTTCTGGGTAGTCTGGCTGGAGTTCAAGGAAAGTAACTTCGTTGGAACACAATCTTCCAAATAGACTTTTACAAGGTATCATAGGCATGATAGCAAAACAACTTTTTTCACTAGAAGTGTTGGAATATGTGAACAGTTAAAGGGATAAGCAGACAATTTGCTAATCCAAACATCGAAACACAATCAAACATTCATTTTGTATTTTCTTTACTGGCATGGATACTGCGAACATAACCTGCAAGTGGTTGACTTTAAATCGTGCGTATTAAGGATCAAAGGCAGTACTTTTTAAATCTGAATTCGTATTTCTATTACGTGCGTATCAAAAATTCTAGACTTGAATATCAACAAAGCCTTTCCCGGTGATGTCACAGATTTTAGCGTGATCGTGATCACCATATCGATACATTTCCACTAACTGACCATCAACTAAACATTATTGCCTTTGTTTATTCTGTACTAGTGTAAACCACAATCATCTCTTTAGTGTAGTTCTAGACCCATCGCTATATGTCTATTTAAGAAAGGAGATGGTACAACAAAAATTTCCTCAATACTGTCTTTTTTTTTTTCACTATTTGTGGTTTATTTCTACATACATTAAAGCAATTATTAGTTAAAATTCATTTTCACATTTCCTTCGATTCTCTTTGCATGATCTCTCGCTAATAATTTAACTGTTTTACCTTTTGTATATAAGCTTTACAAACATGATTAAATTAAAAAAAAAACAACAATAATACAACAATAAAACAATCCTCACCAGGGTACCTGTCCCAACGAATTGTTTTGTTGGCATTACATGTCCTTTACCAAGTTGCCAAGTTGGGCAAACAGAGAGATATCAGTAGTTTTTTCCCACAATGCATTGCTTCAAATGGAATTTTTTTTGTACATGTAATTCCATTGAATCGGTCGAGAATGAAGGCGTTCTTAAATATGCAAGTTTGTGATCAGTAGCTGTCCCTTTACACCCGTGTTTCATCTCTAACGATTCACATTAAGTAGCTGTACAACCTCCATTGGAAGGCAATGCATTGTGGGAATCGACTAAAATCTTCTCTTCAGTTGCAACCAATTTCATCCCCCTATAATATGACTCTGATTTTCTACCATACCCAACACCCACCGCCTGCAGTCTAACTTGCACTCACGTCTTCTCTTCACACCTACATTAAAGAGACCTTCGGAGCTGTCCAGAAGAGAGCCGCCCCAATTTTTCCTTCAACCCCCATTTTTTTTCACCATATTTGGAATGCTTACCAATGTATTAGACTTACACCTGAGTGAATAGCCGAATACGCCGTCTTTATGTATAAACGATGATGATTAGTAGTTTCTGTCGATGCACGACATAAAGTCAATGCACAGTTTTCTATTGAGGCGACATTACGATAGCAGGCAATGTTCAAAACAGTTTGGCGGTTTCCTTTGCACCTGTTTGTCCAATAAAACGTCGAAACATTCTCGGTTGATGGTCTGAGTGAACTTTTGAGAGCAATTAATTTATCCTAACAAATTCCTCCCATCGTCGCTTTAAAGACATATCAACTCAGATCCCAAAGCTCTACACAATCTTGTATCTTCATGGAGCATAACTGACTTTTGTAATTCACATTTTCCATAACTCAACCACCGTTTTTTACAATACCATGATACTAGTCGGACATTTCCTAACTCGCTACTTGCACTGACGTAATCAACCTAACTCGCAACCGGGACTTGACATTACCGTTCATAATCCTAACTAATCTAACTAACTTCCTACTCGCCCTGGACTTGCCTGTATGAATCTAACTCGCCATGAGGACTAGACCGGCATACCAAACAAGATAACTCGACCACTTCTTTTGGTCCAAACACAGTGGTTTCAATTGTCTAGCCAAGTTCATATTGAGAACCACTGTGTTTGACACAACAGAAGTGGTTCTCAAATATGATCTTACAATCTTCGGCCAAAAGTGTTTGGAACACTTTTATAGGCCGACTTCAAAATGTCCCCCTCTCTCAGCCCTGGACAATGTTGAATCCTGAAATTTTTGTTTCTTGCACACCCCTACAAGAACCCAACATGATTTGTGGGGATGAGGGGTGCAAATGGATAGAGAATGCTTCAAGCTCCCAATGCATGTTGACATGATTTCCTATATATCTTGTTAAGAGAAATACGGCAGATAATCGGGGCAAAAGAGAGTCTCAGTCGTGTTCCAACACATTTTGGCTAAGATTGTGTTTGCAAAGTGAAAAAAAAATCATATAATTTTATTGTCCTCCATAACTTCTTAATTATGACAGCTATTACAAAGAAATTTCAGGTGCACATAATCAACATATTGGGGGCTTACGTCACTACATGGAAAATGAGAATCAGCGGTCCAACTTACGGAGTGGTCAATAAATGTACTTTATATCTCAAGAACTCGCTCCCATCATTACTGAAATATTTCCAATGCCTTCAGAAGGTTTCCTCTTCCAGTGACTGTTTACTGCACAAACTCACTGCTATTTTTAAAAGGGCCACAAATTCGATCCTGCTAATTACCGACCGGTCTCTCTTAATCTGTTTCATAAATTGATGGAACACCTTCTTTTTCGCCATATCATTACCGCCTCTGGACATTATAAATACACATTTCAGCATGGTTCCGGTCTCAAACTTCATGTGAATCCCAACTTATCAAACCATCGAAGACTTGGCAAGGAACTTAGACATGGACTCCAACCCATAACACTGATACTCGACTTTCAAAGGCATTCGACACACTGTCCCCCACCAACCGATTGATCAAAAAGCTGGAATTTTATGGTATAAGAGTAACATCTTGGAATGGATAAAATGTTGGCTAACATCATAACGCCAAAGGGCGTCGTTGATAGCGAGAGAGTCATCTAACCCGACTACGTTAAATCCGGAGTGATGCCGCAGGGGACAGTGTTAGGTCCGCTTATGTTCAATTATTAAACTGACATCGCCTGACCAATATCCACAAAAGAAACTGAAATTAGACTTTTGCAAGACGATTGTCTTATCTAACGGGTCATAAAGTCTACTGATGATACTGAGATTCTTCAGTCTGGATATGAACTCGCTGTTGGACTGGTCAAAAACAAATGGCAGATGTCATCAATACCAAAAAAATGTAAAAAAAAATTGACAATCGCGACAAGAGAGCCCCTAGTATACACACCTACCAAAGATGATGATGATCTTGAAAAATGTTCTCCCACCAATCCGTACCTTGGCATTGAGTTGACACGAAACTTAAATTGTCTCTACAGATTGATAATATTTTACAAAGGCAACAGGATCTTTATGGTCCTCCCGAAGAAATCTATGGGCGAGGGTCCGGTAGCGGTTAATTATTTTTAAAAATTTAAAAAACAGTTAAACAACAACAGATGTACTTCGCGCTGGTTCGACACTCCTAGAGTACGCGAGCTCCGTTTGGGACCAATCATACAAAAACAGCTGTGATATTCAAACAAAATGAAATTGGTGCAACGTCGAGACGGGCTTTAGAGTTGTCAAAGGGCGAGGAAAAGCGGGGGAAAACATCATAGAACACCAGGAACAGTTACAAATATCCTTCAGCAACATCAGTGGGCGCCACTTTAGAACTAGACGGGAATTTCCGAATAGTAAAACATGTTCAAAATTAAGCACAGAAGAAGAAAGAAATAGCAATGTCATTACCCGAACTAATTCATAAACAAAAAATTTCAAAACACTCGACCAATATTCTCAGTGCGAGATGTAGAGTTATGGGGGCCAAAACAAATGTCTACAAGAAAACAGTTTCTTTCCCCGTACTGTTATTGACGGAACTCTCTACCTCCTCAATCGTTGTACGTGTTTCTGATTTGGAAAAAGTTCAAAAAAAACTTGCCTTCTTGATCGACAAAAATGTAGTTGGTAATATTTTTTCTTATGTTTTGCATTGTTTCTGCAAACCTTCGCCATTTCTCAACTAGATAATGCTTTGGCAAGCTTTGTTGGTATGAAAATAGAGTGATGTAGAATATTTGGGAGCAAAGTCGTTTCCATATAGACAGGAAGAGGTCTCAATTTAAATGGGTTGTAATACTAAATGAAAATATTAAAATAGTACAAGCATAATTCAATTAACCCCCCCTTTCAAAAATGTTACAGGAGCATATATTACACATGATTATCAATATAAGCAAGAACTCCAAGAACATCATGGCGCACCTCTGCATTTGTTGTATATTAAGATATCGGCATGAATAAAACAGTTAGGGGAAATATGTTGGAGAGATGATGATTGATGCTGACGCAGCGTGATTTCGTGGTACCAAAGTGTCTTATTTTGTGTTTAAAAGTAAGATTTATTCATACAGTGTAAAATATTTACAAAAATACAATTTAGGAGACAAGTAACTAGAAAAATAAAGACATTTTTAAAATGTTCAATACTTTTCATATAGGGTTACGCGCTTATATGATACATAGGGAAAGCTTTACATTTAATGAAAATAGAACGACTTCCAAAAGTGACGGACTTGATTTCGAACCGCGAAAAAACCTCCCGGCTTTAACGGCGGAGATCTTGCCTCTAAGCCAATTCGTCTTTAATATCGATGATGATGATTGATTGATGACGACGCGACGAACGCAATTAAAGGCATACAAAAACACGCCAAGGATAAATGGGTATGGCTCTAAAATTGTACTGAAAAAACAGTGTAAACAAAAACCATGTTGTATACGTGAAAGGGATCTTTATCAAAACCGATTCGATTATTTTCACCGTTGTCCATGAAATCGATAATCCACGGTTTAAAATTTCTATTTTCAAGAATAAAATTATCCTGAAATGAAAATTGTTCTTTAATTAAAAATAAAACGCTCCACCACGGAAACAATATAAAAGATTCATGAACTCCTGTCAGTCTCTATTGTTAATATGGGTGAAGCGTTGGAACATCATTGAATTTACGTGTGTAGGATTTGGTTTTACCGCTTGTCGATTATTGATTTAAAAATATGTTAGGTTTGGGAAAAAGAACATGATAGTAGGTATGTAAAGGAGCGATGTTGATTTGGCTGGCGGAGAAAAGATCTGCCTTGCCAAGCAGTAGGTCGCGGTTCGAAATCAAGTCCTTTCCTAATTAGAATTCGGATGAATTTTCATTTGAATTAACCTATGTATCAAATTTAAGCGCGAACTTATGAAACGTTTTTTTTTAACATGTTAAAATCTTTTTTGTTTTTATAGTTACGGATCTTCTATAATTTATTGTTGTTAATATTTACTACTTAGGAAAAATATTAGTTGTTAAACACAAAATAAGACTCTTTGTACCGCGGAACGCACACTGGCATTTGCACACAATTGATGTTAAACCATGAATGTAGCTTGAAATGAAACGCAAC
>JAMKCH010010974.1:0-28717 GCA_023653785.1 Ophioderma brevispina
GCAGAACTTTGTCAGTTTGCCAACAGAATCAAGTCTCTTCATGGCAACCAAGATTTACAAATTTCTTGCACTGGGTACATGATCCTATTTGCCTTTACTCAATCACACAAAACGAATTTCTTTACAACATCGTTAGACCATATTGAAAAGCGCGCCACTGCTTAATAAGTAACCAATTAACTGGTTGGGTCACCGGTTATAGCGCTATACCACAAGCACAGAAAGCTTGCACCTGAGGTCAAATTATCCCATTACATTTCATTCCATTCGATAATTGAATAATAATTCATAGGACACTTGTACAATTTGTGTGCAATAGGATCAAATCCATATTAGCGAAAAAAGGTCAGTGTTTAGTTCTGACATCGTCTGAATGCTAATGACAGGTGCTGGTATGCACAATGCAAAACCACACTTCTCCAAACATTCCATCATTACATAGTTCCATTATACCGTTTTTTGCTAGTTCGACATCGATCATTGTTTTACATTCAATTCACATGGAATGTCAGAAACATCGTTCACGGCCGCATCGGATTTCCAATGATTGTAAATGCACGACCCCGTGCAGGAATTGGTTGGATTAGATCACACGACATGCATTATGCATGGTGCAGGGTTCGGTGGTGTGACGTCGTTATTAGCACGTCGTGCCTCGTTTTGTTGGTGGTTGAGGATTCTTTGCGTGTGTATGGCAATGGCAATGTAGTAGCGGTGCCCGGCGGCAAACAAGACTCCTTTATAAATATTGCTGAGTGTCCGGTAAAAAGTGATGTTCGTGCATCCCAAGCTTTGATTTAGGTAGGATGTGTGGTGCTTAAGGGGGGCTTATGTAAGAACAGGTAGGGTCTTAGAAATGATTTTGTTGGGTCTCAGAATGTTTTTGTACGGTTCTAAGAATTGATTTGTAGGATCTTCAGAAGTGATTTTGTAGGGTATTCAGAATTGATTTTTACATGGTCTTCAGAATTGATTTTTTACAATTTATGAAACTTGGGAACTGATTTTGGGTCAAATTAGAAGAACTCTTTAAAAAAAACTTGCAAAAGTCCCAAAATTTTGGCATGGAGCTAAAATTTGAGTTTTGCAGGGAGTAGGGGTCTAAAGAACCTGCATAAGAGGGGTGTGAACTGGGGGGGGGTCTTGGACCAACATCACACTATGAGTTACAATACGCTCACCACAAGGGACACAGTTCAGGGGTTGTACGTGTACCTACATTACATGAAAGGACCTTTGGTGATCTGGGCATCATGTATCATTATACCCCCAAAACCAGGGGGTGTATTTTCTAAAACATTGGTGAATGAAAGATACTGAACTGTGCAAAGGGAATGAGATTTTAACTAGCTCATAGTGTCACATGTATCCAAACGGCCATTACAGAGGAATGTTGTTTACGTAGCTGCTGTTGCTCTGCTGAAACATCAGATGCTGGGGGTCTGGTTCTCATCAACATCATCAACCACCACCACCACCGCCGCCGCCACCAACTCCGCCACTAGTCTCGGGCTGTTCCTCCTGTTGCTGAGGCTTTGTGGCGGTTGCCTGTGTGAGGCTGATGCTGTGGAACTTGGTTAGGAGGGGACTGTTGCTTTGCTGATGCGGCTGTTGCGCTGTGTTTACTACCACCATTGTCAGACTGATTGCCGCCCTCTGTAGTTGATTCAAACGCTGGGCTACCTCGCTGCCGACAGTCATGGACTTTGTTGGTTCTACTTGGTAGTAGTGATAGTGAGCGTTCTGAGATCAGTGTGAAAAGGTAACCTGTGTTTGACCATGTCAAATGACCTGAAGTACACAGAGCAAAAAAAAAAAAATTTGTGGTTAAGATAGAACAATTGTAAAATGGTGTTACACACAAATCACTATAAATTCTTAAACAGCGGTGAAGCAAATGTCTCTACTTTTAGAGCAATTTTAAGCAGTGGTCCATCACAAATTTGACAACAATGTTTTTTTAATTTTTTAGGTTTTTTCTTTTTTTAAAATAAGATGGTGCTCGTTAAAAAGCTCTCCTGGTATATCGGGGAGTGTTTTGAGGGGAGCGGTCCATGGTATTTACCACTACTAACCAGGGAAAGAACAGATTCCAAAGGGGAGATTTAAATCACTCTAAAAAGTGCTTTTAAGGAGAGGCTGGTAGGGGAGCTAATCACTCTCACTCTCCTTAAAGTCAGTCCCTGCAGGAACATGCAACAGCCATGCCTTCTGCAAAAAATCTTGCCATTATAGGTATTCACAGGTCACTGATTTGTATGTTATAGCACCTTTAATTACTTCATTAATAAATTAAGGTGTTATTGGTGATTGAATCCCATTAACGTGATTAAAAATAGTTCAAACTATGCAGCGAGAAGAAATCGTGCCATCCGTAAAAATACCCTAAGGCACGCCCACCCGTAATAGTTCATTTTTCAGAAGTACATTTAGTGTCAACCGTACTATTTAGGAGCATTTGACGTAGTGGATGCATTTGGACTAACCACATTCATCACAGAGATACATCATTGACGTGAATTTATTGAATGGAATGCAAATTTTTTTTTCATGTAATTGGAAATTTAGTAATGAAATATATAACACAAATATATACGGTACCGACTCTATTCAAGTCTCAGGCTTAAAAATTGGTCCCTCCGGTGACTACATTGGTGCATTGCTTCGGGGCGTGCCCTCGACCAAAATAGCACTAATGTAGTCACATCGGGACCTTAAGTTTTAACAGAGACTCTCATTAATGTATATATTGTATATACATGCCCCTTCTCCTAGAGAGACGTGGTGTGTTGAACTAGATTTTTAAGAAAAATTATATTTGCCCGCAATGAAATTTTTGGGTAAAGTTTTCCACAGGATGAAGCAGTGTATAAATAAACCAAATTAATTGTCAAAAGTGTGTAGCAATTGATACTTTTTGTTTTATGTTCTGTTTGTCATAATAAGACTTTAAAACAGCTGTGCAAGTAGTACGTGATGTGTATTGACGTTATTGGAGGTTGAGCGCTTGGCCATCATACCGCGTTTGGCTTAATTAGCATGTAGCTGCCAACGTTGCATCTCGTTATTTTTACCATCTATTTTTTGGTCGTTCGCAGGTTGTTCAAGGTTTTCTAAATGGGTGGTGTGGTTGCAGTCTTTTAGTGTGTATTTACCATAAAAGATTGCAAAATTGGTTGAAGATGACCTTAAATTTACAAAAGCGGTTAGAATGAGAATAAAGGGTATGATTTTGGGAACCTGGTACTCTCTTCAATTGAAGTTGAAACCAGTGACACCTTATTTTTGGTGGAAGACTCGGCCTCCCACCTCATTCTTCCACTTACAAAGAATGTATCGCCTGGTTTTAAGTTCGTTGTTAAGTGAATACCGGGGTCACCAACTCATGCCTTTATTCTCTAAATCAAATCTGCAAAATCGATTTAGTCCAATATTGAATTAACTATGAATTTTACTTTTCTCCACATCATTTTGGGAGTTTAAAGAGGGGGGACAATTATTCTGTGTTTTTATGTGATTTTGAAAATTCCCTATTTTTCCCCCACTAAAATTTTTTTCCTAGCCTACATAGAAAGTCCTTGTAAGCTAAACGCACCGGGATGTGTTGATAAATAAATACCCTAAAATCTCATTTTTTTAATATCATACTTGGAGAATGATTTTAGGTGAAAAAATAAGTAAAATTAAAAAACAACCTGATCAGTATTTTAAATAGAAGCACTTCAATCTGCAAAAACTAACAATGGGTTTTTCCATGTTGGGAAAAATTTTGATCAATTTGTTTTTCTTTACATGGTCCTTCTTAAAGATAATGTGTGTTCTGATTGTCTTTGGACCCCCTGATGTACCCGGAATAGTATCAATTATAACCACCGGAGTTTTGTGCGCAATCGACGCAAAAAAAATAACAAATTTTGGGGTCTATCACGGATTTGTTTGAAAACCGTATTTATTGTTTTCTTAACTCCTTTTATTTGGAAATCTCCTTTTTCCATGTCGATAATAACAAATTGAATCATCTTTGGTGCACAAGATGGGGGGGGGGGACCCCCCAAAACTAATATACACAAAATTTTCTATTCAGGCGATCCCTGGCGCCGTCATACCACTGAGCGTCACCGGCGATCCATCTGCTCGTCCTATTTCCCGCAAACCATAGGCTCATCTCTCGGGCGACAACCAGTGGGGCTGGGTGGGAAGGGATCAACATTGGAAAAAAAGAGATTTCCAAATAAAAGGAGTTAAGAAAACAATACTGTTTTCAAACAAACTCCCTCATATTTGAAATCTCCTTAGGGTTTTCCAATGTCGATAATACAAAAAAAGTGCCTCGACATTGAAAAACCCCTTTTTCCAGAATAGCACCGAAAACCAAAATAGGGCGGGAGGTTAGTTGTCGCCCGATAAAGAGACTAATCGATTCAGAAGAGAAAAACCCAAGAGTAGAACATGGAACCCGAAGGGCGACCCTCAAAGGGTGGCACGCGAGTAAGCGCCCCACCCTTGGATACAGAGAAGCGGAAAAAGCTACCTAAAGGCCTTAGGACAAGTATTGCCCCACTTTCGCTCCCCCGTCCCCACAATAAGTAATAAATCCCGGTTAAAGTCCCGGGAAATCGAGCCTTACAGAAACTACAATCATGCTCACCGCGGTGTGAGGACGGCGCGAGCAACAACAACCGCACATGTGGACAATGGATATTACATATTCCCAACTTATGTTGTTAGGAGGGAATTGGAATGAGCGCCAGCCGAACAGTATTTCTGATTTGATATAGCGGAGGGCCTGCGGTGAAAGGCAGCAGAACTTGCTACAGCTCTAGTGGAATGAGCCGTAGCACGTTCGCTGGCGTTCACCGCATTGGCATGGTTGATAACCTCGCAGACCCAACGTTCCAGAGTCTCTTTCGAGGCAAGCCGTATGCGGAGGTCGTGTTATCCAAACAGCTGCTCTACCCTACCACGAAGGGCCTTCGTACGGGATGAGGTAATATTTAAGAGCTCTTTACCGGCACACCACAGTCGGTCCTCCCGTCCGGAAGAATCCAAACTGACATGTACGGTAAGAACTATGGCGGGGCCCTGAAGCCAGGTCGCTCATTTTTCTGAAGGGGATATCCGTTCGGAAATGGAGTGGAGTGGCACCGAAATGTCCAAAAATATAAAATTCGTCTCCACCGACAATGCGTGCAGTTCGGAGGCGCGACGCCTGACGCCATCGCCAAGCAGGAAAATAGTTTTGGACGCAACGGCGGCCAGACTGCGGAACATCTGCTCATACGGTACAACTGTCAAACTCCGTAGGGCGGTCGGCAAGTCCCACCCAGGCCTAACTGGCCTCGTTGGCAGCCGGGTGTTGAACATGCTAAGTAATAGGCGGTTCAAAGACTCATCACCTTTCGGGACAGACCCGGGGCCGTACATCGATGATAGAACTGAACCGCCGACCTGTAATTCTTGATGTGTGCGTGTCTAGGCCCACGACTGAATAAAGAACTCAGGAAGTCGGCGATCTGAGAACAGAGGAATGTGGCACTGGACAATTTTTTTTCGTTCCTGCACCCACTTAGCGAAGACCCGCCATCGTCCAAAATAAGGCCGTTGTGGGGATCTCGACAAACCCCGGGCACCGCCAGATCGGCCGCGGTCACGAGAAAGGCCTGGCGTCTGGAAACGATTATGAAGCGGCCAAGCTGTCAGTGAAAGCCGTCCCAGGATGAGTCTTGGACATCCGCAGGATGCTCCCACAGGACATGTGAGTACCGCGGGAGCGTCGCGGAAGTCCCTGCAAGGGGTCACCATTAGCGGACGGAACCACGGATGACGAGGCCAGAAGGGGGCAACGAGTTATTACGTCGCAGTTGACCCTTCCGACCATGTCTACCACTCTTGGGATGAGTGGGATCGGGGCAAGGCGTAAGCCTGACATCTCCGACCAGTCCCCAGAGAGAGAGCATCCGACGCCCAGTCCGGGATCGCGTCCCAGGGAGCAATACGTTGGAAGCTTGGCATTCGGCGGACGCAAAAGCGGGGAAAAATTTTTTTTTTTATGGGGGGGACGGGCGATCGAGAACCCGGAAAGATCTGTTGTGCTACCCGATAAGACAGGACCTCTCTAGAGAAGTGGTCCCGCCCATGGATAGACAGTCCGCAGGGACATTGTGAACGCCCGAATGTGGAGAGCTGTTAACGTGATCTCCCTCTCTATGCACCAATCGATCAGAAGTCTCGTGTGGAGGCACGGAGTGGGAGATTTATCGTTCCACCCGCCGGTTGATGTACGACACCCCGTGGTGGTGTCGGATCTGATGAGGATCTTGCAACCGGTCACCAAGTCCTGGAAATGATGCAGAGATAGAATCACCGATTTCAGTTCCAGGACATTATGTGAAGAGACTGATCCGAGGCCGACCAGCGACCCGAAACAGTCTCGTTCCGAATGTGACCGCCCCAGCCCTGACCCGACGCATCAGTGGTCGTATCAGGCTGGGTGGGAAGGAGGGAACTCAACGCCCCGGAGGAGATTGCTGGGCAACCTCCACCAGGGTAGAGCGTCCCTCCACAATGAGTCTAGGGACCAGGTGTTGTCTATGCTGTCCGTTGCCGGAAGATAGTGCGCGCCAGAAAGGTGCAGCTGGATTGGGCGCATCCGATGCCGACAGTAAGGCCCGATGTCCACAAGGCTGGCCCTGAGTCCCAGAACCGGAGCCAAGCCAAGGCACGAGGCCTGGCTGGACCCGGAAAGGAGCGTAGCGCATTGATGATAATGGCTCACACTACTTCGTGGGAATAACGGCCATGAGAGATCCAGCTGCGCTCCCAGGAAAACTGGGGACTGGCTCGGTTCGAAGTTGGATTTCGATAGGTTCACGATGAACCCCAAATTGGTGACCTCCCTTCGTGCACCACCACACTTGGTGTGGGTGATAGCGAGATCCCTCGTGGGGCTGTAGATCAACCAATCGTCTAGATAGATATCAAAGGGTTGATCCCCTGCCGTCTGAGAACTGAGCCAACGGCCTGGACCACACGAGTGCAGACTCGCGGCGCCGTGGACAGGAGCCGAACGTGAGGCACGGAACTGGTTATCTTCTGTTATATCTGGAAGCGTAACCAGACGTGTTCTCCCTTTCGATTGGATGTGGAGGTAGGCGTCCTGAGATCCAGAGACGTCGCCAACAATTTTTGAGTTGGCAACGGGAGCGTGGGCCAACGTTCCATCCGAAATTTCTTCGGTTTGATTTAGACGTTGAGCGGCTTCAGATTGAGAATCGGCCGCCATCGCCCGTCTTTTTGGGAGCTAGGAAGAAAAGCTGACCAAAAAGCGCCCTCGAGGAATCGAGGGGGATGGGGATTGGAACGATTGCTCTGCTTGAGTCGAATGGGCCCCCCGCTATTCTTGTATTCAGGACCTGACGCTTCTCTTGATCTACGGGGAGCCGCGTGACCTTCCCGACAGAATGACGGGGCGGAGGAGCAGTGAACTCCAGACGGTAACCGACGGAGACTACACTCCTCACCCAGCAATCGCCGACGATTCTTGCCAGCGATGCTGTGATACTTGATAAGCGGCTGCCCACCGGGGGATAACCTCCCAGCGGAAGTTCCGTGGGCAAGGCACTGGAACAGGGGCGCCAACCCGTCGAACGCCAGACTCCTTGCGAGAACGCTTGGAGGACTGGCTCTTCCCCTTGCCGCGCTTACGCCTGCCCCCAGACGTCCGGGGGAGGAAGCCTTAGAGACTGGCGGATCAGCGGCAGCGGAAGTTGTCAGTGTGCCCAGTGAGGGCTGATGCCCCCCCCTTCCTCTTAGAAGAACCTTCTTCTTCTTCTTAAAGGCGGCAGCCTTGCCCTTCCCCTGTACTTGGCGAGCCCCGCCTCAAGGGTATCTCCTGATCAGAGTTGCCACCTGCTCAATAGCAGATTTTAACTCCAATCCGAACAAGGAAGACCCCGACAGGGAAAACCCTGTTGAGGCTGTCGGCAGTGCGGGAGCAGGATGGCGCTAGCTGAGCCAAGACGTTCTTGCGACGCAACACCAAAGTGCGCGAAGCAAGGGCCATGGCCACATCCCACGATCCGCGACGCAAGCCCGCCCCCCCACGGCGAAGATGATACCCAAGCGAACTGGTGGTGACTCCCGGCCTAGCCGCCGCAATCCCAAATGATTCAGGAGAGTAAGCTGAAAGCCGAGCATCGCATGAGCGACTGAAGCCCGCCCGTCGATGTCGGCCCGCTCACCCTCCCAGAATCATGAGAAGGCAGACAGGCTAGACCCCCCCCCCCCCCAGACCCGAGGGAGACGCTCGCGGACCTCCCACTAGAGGTCGGCACGGCGAAAGAAAAGTTTCTTGTAGTCACGAAGGAATTGGAGGGCCCGATCAAAACTCTACGCTCGCGCCTGGACCAAGCCTTATCCGGGTCAGACAACGGTACTGGTCACCTCTCGCGAAAGGACTGAGGCAGAGTCAACGCCGCCTGAGCAGAAGTATCAGCCGCAGCACCCAAACGAATCGTGGTAGCTGTCAGGCAAGCTGTCTGATCAGCGCACGAGAGACCGAAGGCCACAAAGCCTCCCGAAAAGGACTCGTACACTGGCGAGGACTGAGCTGCAGACAAACCAGACCACCGTCTTTTGAAATTTTCACAGGAACTATACAAAAGCCTCATCTTGGCTCCTTGAGGCGAGCTGGAGAAGAGATTTTTAAAAGCTCCCAAATTCTGGCTGGAGACAAGCGTTTACAAAGCATAGAGCAGCACAGCAAGCAGGACCGGCTGAATATAACAACTGAGTTGGGACCAGAAGCAGTTAAAGCTCATGCATTTTCAATTCAGGTGTAGCAATAAGCATTGTTAATTACTGCAATCAAGTTAGTAACAAGTAAAGTTACATACTTAGACTATCACTCAAGATTTAATCAAATTACCATGATGTAGATGTTATCATTCAAGTGTATCAATTTTCAAGGAATTAATCACCCAGGCCTTGAACCTCTAACATGAGTGGAAAGTTTTTTTTTTTTTTAATTTTGAAAGGGATCTCAAGTCTAAACTAGGGAGAGTAAACTGGGCATGCACGAACAGCTAGTCACACATATCAGTAACAAATGTTGAACCTAAGTCGGCATCAGTCAGTCATATTTAGCCAGAATTATCTTACTAATTGGGAGTAGCTCACGTTTTTATTAATAATGGCGATTCACGATGCTTATAACGTATCCATCAACGTGTGTCAGTGTCAAGTATGTTCTTACTTGTAATCGGGCGACGCCTTTCCCCGGCACCTTTCATTTCTTTGAACATGTTTCGTGCATAGTTTACAAATCAATTTGACCACGAAGGTGGTACCGTCTATTGTTTCTTTCTTGATGTCGAAAATATTATCCAAATTCTACTCCCGTAATGTTTGTAAGACCCCTCAACTTCTTTCGCCTGAGGCGCCATCGTATACATCAAAACTCAGCTCAATCAAAACAAAACCACGTGCGATTAACAGTGCGAAGGCTTTAAATTTACGACGTTTACTTCATGCATTATTTACACATAGTCCGTGTTCATTTTTCGTACACCGTCCATGCGGTATTTCCATTGGAGTTCCGATACATTTGTGAAGTTAATATCCGCAGATTTTTGCTCTCGACACCGATTTACCGGCCGTTCAAACTATCTGAAAATTGTGTGTAACTGGTAAAGCATAGTGTTCTGTGATCATTTATCATTTAATATTGCCAAAGGAAATATTTTGCTGGGTTGCCGGCTCAAATACGAAGGTAGAAAACACGCAGCCGGCTTTTAACAAGATGCGCGAAAAATTGCTCGGTCTCAAAGCATTTTAGATGCGCGACTGCGCGCGATCGCGCACGCGCGCCTCAAAAGACAATGTCTGCAAACCTGTCCCCCTTGGAATCCGACAGCGAAGCAGAGACCTTCTTCACCAGCTCTTCCATGGGGACAGATTTCTTGGCCGCCTCCGCACCCGAACCCAACTCCTCGGAGCCATCGTCGCCAGAGGCAGACGAAGCGTCCGAGTCCTCGGTACCTGAAGTGCCCGCTAAAGAAGCAGGCACTACGGGAGGGGGGACTGGAGGGGGACAGGATGCTGGCTGCGACAGCAGCGCCTGCGGCACAGGCTGCTGAGCCTGCGTCACCGCAGGCTGAGTCGCGGGAACCAAGCCCGGGGGGTACCCTGCCGCCACTCCCGTGTAGCCAGCCCATGGAAAGCCCATGGGCCCGGCCATGCCGAAAGGCAAAGCGGGGGGATAAGCCTGAGGTGCAACACCCCTAGCGTATCCCGGGTCGAGCGGGACCCGAAGCCTGGTGGAGGCGGTGGCCGAACCCCGTAGCCAGGGCCCGCACCCCGAATCCAACCCTGAGCCGGCTGCTGCCCGTACGCAGCTGCTTGCCCTAGGTTGGACCCAGGATACGAGCCATGACCCACAGGGATCATGCCTGCCCCCCTTGTTGCCAACCCAGGTTGGCAACCCACGGGGGACCAGCAAGCGACGGCTGAGGCACGGCGGCACCGAAGCCCATCGCCCCCGGACCCAAGCCCGCAAGCTGAGACCCCATCCCAGTGGACGAGATCCCAGCCACAGGCAGGGTCGGAAGTAGGCGCCCAGCAAGACTGGGTGACCACGACCCGTGACACGGAGGAGACAGCAGGTACCGTACCCAGTGTCAGTCCCGGTACCAACCCCGCAGGCATGGGCGCAAACGCCCCCGCCTGCGCCGGACCCGGAGCCCACCCCGCAGCAGAGGCAGTAAGTGCCCCCGCCGCGGGGAAAGCCCCGAACCCAGACAGGGTTGGTGCCACCGCGGCTCCCGGGAGAGAGTCGCGGATGACCGACGCCGGACCAGTGCTCAAGCCCGAGCCAGCCCCAGGGGCCAGCGGGCGAGCACCGCCTGCAGCATCGCCAGATTGGGATAGGGTTGAGGCTCAGCCGAGCCCGAAGCTACCCCGGTCCCGAGAGACCTAGGCGGCTCCTGAGGCAGCGCCTCCCCCGAAAGGGAAGCACCAGCCTCAGCCCGGTGAGCTTCAAACCCCGGAGGGCGAGGCGTAGCCAGGCATGAAGCCCACTCTATCCCATACGTCTGGGGACGGAGGCAGCTTCATGCGCTCACACGGCGGGTTCAAGCCCGGAAGCAATCCCCAGTAGGATTGCGGGCAGCCGAGGCTGCCACGGTGGTGTGTTGCGGCCACCACCGGGAACCTTAGAGCCCCTGCAGTGCTCGGGGAAGCACCACAGAAGAACCCGCCGCCGCCTCCTCCGACTCACAAGCCGCGCCGTGCCGACTTGCTTACGGGAACTTCCACGAGAGAACTCCCGCTCGCTGTCGATCATGTCCCAGTGAATTCCCCACGTAGTCCTAACCATTAAGACAGGCAAGGGGCCTCTCTATTACCCAATCAATGGCCACCGCAAAGGAACGGGGGGGATCCCACTCAAACAAATTGAGCATCCCCCCACAGAGCAATGCTTGGTCATACGAAAACGCGTTAAGCACGCACGTACCTCAGTAAACTCAAAGTTAATTGTCCTTCTCTCGCAAGACCGGGATTACAACAAAGAAAGTCCTTCAAGAGAAGGACACAAAAGAAAATTACGGCAAACCAACACAGAAGAGGAATTACAGGGTTACGACCTGGCTTTCAAGGATGGGCGCCTGGAGGAAATTATGTGACTAGCCTAAGAGACGCTGACCCAATGGGCCTGCTGGATCACTAACTAATTCCTAAAGAACGCCTTACAAAGAAATGAATCGCTTTAACTAATAAAGATAAACTTCTAAAGAATGGTCTGGACACTCAATCGGATAGCTGTCTGTACACAAAATCTGCAAGGCAACACAAGAATTGGAGTTAAAACTAATGACCCTGACACCTGAACAATTCTAGTGAATGACTGACCAGTTTTAAGATAAATCCTTCGAGTAATGGAGTTTTTATTTGTAGTTACATTTAAAACTTGATTAAAAAGCCAAAATTTTTTACAGGGACGGCCTCTCTCTCTCCTCTCGCCAGGAGAGCTGTATTAATGGCGTCCGAACAGTACCACATAAAGAGTGTGTACCCCACCGAACCAATCAAATAGACTCAAAGTTTTAAATAGTTATTAGGGGAAATTGACCGGGTCCGAATTTGCAGTCCAATCTGGTAACCTGCGTTCAGTCAGCGAATCTGGCCAGAATTCGCTGAAATCGCAATCCAAAAATCCTAAAAATGGACTCAGGACATAACTAATGGAAACTTAGAGTTTTCACATTCACCCTAGTCCTGGCCGAACAAATACCCAGCCAAACCTTGTGAATTTCTACTTGAATCGGGAGCTCACAGATACATCTCACCGGTCAGGTATAGCCCCAAATGGAAATAGGACGAGCATAGTGGGATCGCCGTTGAGTCAGTGGTATGACGTCGCCAGGGATCGCCTGAAAGAAATTTGTGTATATTAGTGTTGGGGGTCATCTTGTTCACCAAAGATGATGCAACTTGTTATTATCGACATTGGAAACCCCTTTAAGATTTCATATGAGGAGTGTTTTGTTGGTGCCTTCACGAATTTTCATGATTTTGTAAAACAACAACACCATTTTAATTTAATTCCACATTCATCCACCAATCCACACACACGCAACTGATTACGACAATCATTATTATTCAAACGTCGGCGAAAATTTGATGACTCACAAGCTTTTAATAAGTGCAAAATATAGTCCCGAATGTATAAATTTATAAACCCTAGCATAGAAGCCCTACCTCTAACCTTGATTCGTTGAACATGGATGCCCGACCTATTTTCCATTGTGAGCGTCATGATATATGGTTTCGCTTCAGTGCATTCAACAATAATATTGAGCATCTACAAAAGCTCTCAATGCTCGGTTATCGGGTCTTTTGTTCAGAATTGGTTATCCATGGGGAAATCTCTTTGGGAATTAACAAATTCCGGACTTCGGCCGTCGTAGGAATGCGGAAGAGATGAAACAGACAACGTCCCACACGTGGCACTTTCTCTCCCGCACTTTCATCATTGAGGGGCAAGAGTGGAAACCCGTACGTCGATCCTATACCGGGGATGTCCCACTGACCCGAGGTCATTGGATTCACACGTGCGAAGTAATTATTCTCGGGATGTATGCAAAGGCCTAAGCCCGCGGCAGTGCCACTACTCTATTCAAATATTTTATTCGGAATAATAAAGGAACATACAGGTGATCATGGTGTGCCTTTGACATTTTCAGCCGAGAAATAGTAAGAAATAGGATTTTCAACTTTGGAAAGTTTGAGCATTGGGTTTTTTGGCAAGCTTTTTCGTGTTCCTGGTTGACCAGCAGGGCAAAACCTTAGGAACCGCATTTTGTCTTCGCTGCTTTTGACTTAAAATCACGCATTTCCGCGCATTTCAAAATCGAAGCGCCATTTTGCCGTTTTCAATCGGCAAACGCTGGTGCCTATATCAATTATCATTCCTGAAATTTCTGGTCTTCAATCCATTTCTTTCCCAAATAGATACAAAAACAATGCTGTTTTAAAGGTTCATGGCCTGATCGTTAACAGCCCGTCCCCAGAAGCCCCAATTTTACCAGATGTGGTCACATTTGGTATCAGAAAAAGCTACATATTTTCTCATATACCTGTGAAATCTTAGGCCAAAGGATGTTTTGGTTTGGAAGTTATGATCGAAAATGTGCCCCATTTGGTTGACCAATATTTAATTTTACAACATACTCTATGGGCTTTCAAAATCACGTTTTAGCGTCTCACATCAAAACGGAGAAATAATCACAATAAACTTTAACAGAGTTTTTGCTTTAGTCTTTAGGCAACCTACACAGATTAAACCTTATATCATTAAATCATGCCATCCCCCCTTTAATGTTACCATCAGAAAGCAAATTGTACATTGTACCAAAACTGGTCCACAACAGTGTGTATGAGCAAGTATGGTCAAACACATTTGATAATGTTTTGTGCATAATATCAATAGGAAACAATAAGAGAGCTTTTCTGATACAAAATTTTGATGAGGTGAATTGGGGATGAGGTTGTCAATCGTGTCACCCACCTTTTACACTGTCTAGTTCCAGTAATAACAATATAACCAAAGCATATTCTATTTAGAAGCCATCAGTATAGTTAGGGAGTAACCAATCCATTTGAGAGTCCAGCACAACCTTTGCCAACAAGGCTCCACACACACACAGCATGACTTACACACCAACACACACACACACAGTATGCACACACATGCATGTGTACTTACACACCACACCCATATGCATGTCAACACACCACAGCATGCATGCATTTACACCAACATGCACACAGACACTGGAGCTGCATCATACACAGAGTCATGGGACATTGCACAGAGAGCAATGAGCCATGCTCTGAGCAGTGTATGAAAAATGGAACCACACCATTATAACACAACATACATGTAATGGTTGTAGTCATGACTTGGTACCCGAAAATGGGGGATCTGTTACACTCCAACTTTTTTTTTTTTCAGTTTATTCCATTTAATTAATGTCTTAAACTATTGACTCTGTTCAAAGATTTTGGTGTCTATTTATTGCTAGAAGCCTTCTCTTTAAATCAAAACCATTTCAAGTCAGCCCCTATTGAATTAGTATTATGAGAGTTTCAGGTCGAAACCGACACTAGGTAACGGGGAGCCGCAGGGGGGGGACCGGCGTGGAGCCATAGACATTACACGCAAAAAAAACGGGTGAAATTGGTCGCCTATAAATTTAAGTAGAGAAGTGACCCTTGTGGGGCTCAATTGCACATACACTGCCTCCTGAATGCTAGATCTAACTCATGAGACAACAAAGGTTTCCATAGTGTAATCAATTAATTATTAAATAGATGTTAATTAGGTACACATTTGATTCACTTTTGGGAATGTTCGGCTGTTTCTGTGCTAAAAAATATATATCTCAAACAACTGAGGTAAACTTGGATTAACTTGATTTTAATTATCTTTATATCTCTTCTTTAATAACACATTGGGTCATCCCTATACTATATAAAAGGTACTTAGCATAGGTAATGGACTATTAATGTTATTACTTAGACTCATGTCATCTAATCACATTCAACCAAAATTGTGGCACTTTGGTGGGACTGTATGATCACATGATTTTAGAGATAGTTTATAGTATTTTCAGTAATACGAGTTGATACTACATGTAGTATACAATAAAAGCAATGATTTAATTTGGTTAAGGAAGAGATATGATCATGAAAACAATACACTTGTACTTATGGTTCAAGACCTTGAAGACATGTCTCAATAACCGCCGATCTGTGTATTTTTTGCGTTTTCCAGTATGAAGTTTGTAAATGTCAAACATTTTATAGCCTATGGTACTACAATTTCACTTAGTATAACGGCCCATGCGTTTTGAACTCGACGCCCAACGGGGGTGGAGTCACCTTTTTCACTGTGTCGTTTAGTTTTTTTAATGAATCTTTTGAAGTATAGAGATATGGCAGTAATTTGGTATCACAATGCAATCTGACACATTAATATTAGTATGGAAAGTTTATTGAGGTTCTTGAACATCGGCAAAGGCCATTCAATTCAATTGACGAAGTCGGTGGTGGTGGAGGAAGCGGTGAATGAGGAAGGTGCGCTATGTACATCGTATGGGAAATGCATTTTTTAGTGCCTTGCAAGTGCAAATATGTTGATATTTTCTTTAAAATCAATGTTTTTTTCAACAAAATTTGGTATCAATATATAGCTGAAGTATTATCTTTATGTTTATATGTTGTCAACTACCTAAAATAATCCTCGGTAGGCCATTGATAGGCCTACTATTATGTTTCTCTCAAGACATCGACTATCAGTATTTAAAATAATAATATAACAGGTAAGAAATCCATTTCAGTCAATATGTATTTTATTAAAACCCACTGAGACACTGAACCTATATTGAAATGATAAATACAAAGCTATAGGAGACCAGATGCAATGCATAAGATTTCTTTTTGCTTCACATGTTACATCCGATGGCGTCAAATTACATGTAATTGAAGAACTAGAAAATACAGTCGATGAATTTGGTCACCAAAACAATATCCAATATGGCACAAAGGTAATCACAAGCTAATTGTTTATGAGCACATCAGGCAGGCACTCCTCATCAGTACAAACAAATAAAAGCTACTGCTATCATATACCAAGGTTGTATCTTGTATTTTGGATTGAACGTATTTACATCTCGCACAGGATTTACTTTTTGTCAAATTCATACATACCAATATTATGTGGTGGCCATTGCCATGTGAGACCCCCAAAAACATTCAAATCGTTCTAAGATGTCCTGACTACTGTAATTAACTTTACACATAATGGACATGGAGAAAAGTTTAAATTTGCTGGTTTGAAAATTATGATGTGCAAAATACATTTTGTAATTTTAAACTTAAACATGTTGAGATTATACAATGAACGGCTCATCATTGCTCTCTTTGGCTTCATTCAGTGACCTTGTGCAACCAATTTTAAACTTTCAACAAGTTGAAAGAGTTTTTCAAAGGAGAAACCTCACTTATATTGTATACATGACAAGAAAACCCTGTGGGCGGATGGGTTATTGGAAGTTGCGCCAAAAACCATGTTTTATTTTGGTCATTTTTTGAAAACGGTATATCTTTTTTGTGGGTGATAACCCCCCTACAATTTATATATTACGGGAAAAGGCCTCAGTCTCAGCTGCAAGAAGAATGACATCAAATCAATATAGGTGTAACACATAAGTTTTTTTCGACATTATAACCATGGGTCCTTTCAGTTGACATTTTGCCACATTAAATAATGGAGCATTAGAACCTTACCCCTGACAATGTTTCTGAGTGTTTTTTTTGGTTCCTTGTTTTTTTTTTCAATTTCCTTTCATAAAAGGTCTACTTTTATTGTGGTGGGGGGTAAAGTTTGAAAGATATGATCATTTGAAGGAAAAACGTGTCGCAAATTTCAAACACGGGTGTGTGACAAAAAATTTGGCGAGGTTACACGCATGGCCATAAGTAAGAAATGGCCCCTTGTAGACTGTTAAGTTATATAGGTTTGTCTCTTTGCTCAAAATGGTAATACAGGGCGACTTTAAATATTGCCTATTGACCCTTTAATACATGGATCACCTGTATAATACACATATATCACCCTGTATACTTAATATTTGGGTTATTTCACATCAAGCGTGCCCTTAAGTCTCACGGGGGGTGAAAAATAAAAGTTGTTGTTGAGGAAAAAAATTACAATTCTGAAACCTTGGGTATATGCCATTTATATCGAAAACTACAGACCTGTCATCCATGTTAGCCTTATGAAATCTTTCAAGAAATCAGTATAAAATTAGGAATCTGGAGCGGACATTTTGTTTAACAATAACACATCCACTTCGATAAACCTGCAACTGTTACACACATTTCTTTGTACAATATATGCTTGTGTGTTACCCATCAAATGTCAAATAACTCATTTATCTCCGGGCTTGCCCATATTTTACCATATATTAAATGTATGAAGGGCTCATTGGCAATCCAAGATATGGATAGGTAAAATTGATTCAGTAGCATCCAAAAGTCACATATTCTTTTTTTACTGGACTTAAAAATCAATATACACTGTTTTATATAAGTCTTTATTGTTGTTGGTGTTGTGTATGACTGTATGATGGTAATGTAATTGCAAGAACCTTTTAACTGTGGCTTTTAGGGCTTCCTCATGGAAAAGTATTGGAGCAGACAATAGTTTAACACACACAACCGACAGATAGATGGACACCCCAAATACATGTTAGTTACAATGCATTTAGCTGTGATAATATTTTTGCCTAAAAGGTCAGATGTTAAGGCAATGTTACAGACAGGGGTCAAATGGCACAGGCTGGTTAAAAAAAATGGCTTAAAGTGCCCAGAGTTCCAATTTTTATAAGGAAAACTAAACTGTATGACCTGAAAATGCAAACAAAACAATGTTTGTGACCCAGTCTTTCACTGAGCAAAATACTATGTTGTTTACAATAACTTATTAGTAGACATTGGTCTTAGTATTCAAAACTAGTGAACTTCTCAAGGCGTGATCATTTACATGTTATGGAGAGGACATTGTGGGTAACAATAAAATTAATGTGAAATGCAACATTATTTGTGTGCAATCAAGACATTTTAAATTGTTCAGTCTTCTCTTGATGTCAAAGATAAAATTATCATAATCAAACAAATATATATATTTCAATCTGAATTTCCAGATGTACCATGTAGTAATAAAAGGTGCAGTATGAGGATTAAAAGCATAACCCTAAATCCACTTGTGAGGAGCCTCCGGTTTAATTTAACTTTGAGTGAAGTGAACTATTATCTGACATATGTTCAGAATGAATTAGCTGCAATAAATGGTTTAAATTCAATTAATTATCTAAATTTCAAGTGACCCAACTGCAAAGGCAACTTTATGTTAAAAATTTATGTCCTCTCCAAACAACCCAACAGGCATACAGTGGGTTTTACCAGGGTAGTTAGAGTAACTAATTTGTCATGGTCAGTTGAATTTGTCAATTTTTACACAGAACTAACAGTATACATATCAATTTTCATGTATTCAAAAACAATATAATGCGTATTGCAGTTGTTGATCTTTTTTCCTCTAACTTATCCACGGTTTTAACCAAAAAACAATTCCAGGAACAGGACTCATGTAAATGAAATGAGGTTATTGAGATTAAATACTCTATGCCCACTTCAGATCATAATTTTCATACATAAATAATACCTTTTACTGTTAAAATAATTAGTTTCTATACTTGTTAGAAAATAACTACCTTTGTTTCTGGAGAGGACATACTTTTAACAGAGATTAGTGTGAGTACTGACCATCTGTAAAACATGTGGCGTAAATCATACCTCTGATGTTAAATTGAAGCATACCATTATTCCATACCATAACAGTAAATATCCAAAATCCTAAATACTCAATAAAGTAAAAAAATCATCTTGTTTGGAGAGGGGACACACTGTTACACGGCAAATGAAGACATCAGAATGACAAGTATATCTAATGCAATATGTTCAATGATTGTTCAAATGTCACCACTTTGACCCTTATGAAGCGATTAATATACTGAAGTTCGGGATTATACTTTTCATTTTATTTCAATGCTGGGGACCATCAATGTTCTGGATGAGGAACCAACTTTTATTTAACGGAAAAAAATACCTTAAACAGAATATGCTTATCTTCCACATTTTTAGTTCAATTTGATCAACTAAGGTTCATATGTTTGTACATGTTCATACTTTTTCAGTAATAATAATATGCAACCCTAATTTCATTTAATCCATAGAAGTATCAATGAATTCATATTTAAAAAATGTCAATGAGGAATCCATATTCCGTTAAAAATGCACAAAAATTGTTCAAATTAACCAAAACGACCTTGAAATGTTATGAAAGCAACTGTAGCTGGTCGTGATTGGGTCCATCAACAAACACCAATACAGTAGTGATTGTAATTATGAACCAAAATAAGGTGAATGAAATCCATTGTTACCAAAGTGTACAACTTATGTTGAAAATAACCAATTTGAACAAAACTTTGGACAGAAAACCCATATCCTATGTATTTCTTCTTTGAGAATGAAGAAATATAGGCTTAGTACTTGAATAAAAGAAGTTACTCTTCAAAATGACATTTTTGTCAAAATATAAGTGAAATTGACCACCCTGTATGTTCAAAAAGAACAAACATAGTTTTCTCCTTTAATATTTTTTGGAGGGCCTTTGTAATGTCTTTCAAAATCCACATCGGTTTTGACCTGACTTTTTTGTAAAAAAATTGACCAAGGTATATTAAAATGAAAAAATGGTAATTTTTCTTATGTTACACCAATAGGAATTTTACCCACACTGAATATTGTCTCTCTTTTGACCATATCTGACATCTTTGTAGTATAAGCTTTCCAAAAAAAAAGTGAAAGTTAAAAAAATAAAAAACTTAAAAAAAGCAAAAAATAAAAAAAATAAAAAAAATATTGGTGCCTTTTTTGTCATTTGCATGTGAACATTTTTTGTACACAGTCATGACAGTATGGCGTATGCAGCATATTTGTATCAGAAGTAGTACGTAGTCCTCCAGTAGGCCTATATGGACCTTCCTAAGAGTCGCACAAAATAGCCCCGCAGCTAGAAGACATTTGTAACATTCTCAAGTACAAAAGGTTTTGAGTGATTTTAAATATGTAGACAGACTGATACACAATTCTTAAGTGCCACAAAGAATGGTACCTTAAGGAGGGGGGGGGAGCCAAGACAAAGTTCGTATACAGGTGTGTGCAAAGATTTTTAAATTGATAAACGTGGCTGAAAAGTTATACCATGTTATTTGTCTACCCATAAAGGATCCAGGAAAGGTATAGTATACAAAATACATGGTGGGAGGGGAAATAGTTGCAATCTATTTTCCGAGGGTACTGGCTACAGGCCTACCACCCCGAAACCCGAAGCGTGAGGGTGGTAGCCTGTAGACCAGTACCGAGGGGGAAACTAGTTGCACTATTCCCCGACCATAGCATGTAGATTGTTTTATTACACCTTATAAATATTTATGAGAGAATGGGCATAAGACATTTTAACCATATCATGTTGACTCTAACTGGCTTTTAAAAATCGCCATCACGTTTACGAACCTGCCTACAGGTACATGTAAAATCGCCCCAAAACTCGTCTATAAGTCGGCACCAATTAGCACTTCAGTTCTGCAAGAAGAGAACTTCCTTTTTTACGTACCCTAGTCTGGAAAAACTGTTCAAGCCTTCCGGACGACAAATCGCGTTGTTTTGTGAGCTTGATTTTGTATGAACACAGCAATCTTCGTGTGTCAAAGACGCTGACCGACGCGACTACTGGCGGCGGCCCTTTGGGTGTTGTTGTTAACAAAGGAGTAAGTCTTCTTTCTAGGAGACCGTAATAACTACAATGTGTGACAAAATGCTAACATAGAGGACTTTTGCCTTCTGGGTACGATGATATAGGGAAAGTAGTAAAAAAATACCCGCTTGGGAAAAGAGCTCAAATTCACTGATAGCTCAATTTATTATCCCTGTGTCGGGGCGCAATTGACCAATGAAATGGAAGCCTATGCTTTTTTGCTTTATGCTTTTTTGGTACTGCCACCAAGTGCATTATGGCTTTTTTCCCTAAATCAAAACTGCTCACGTGATGATCACCATGAAGTGTGGTGTACACTGTGATATCTACGTAAAAGCTTGGGGTTGATGTTGCTGGTGTACAAATTATGTGCATTTCAACAAATTGGCAGTAAGTGCAAGTGTCCCAGGCTACCCACTTAACGAGCGACATTCACTTCCGTCAGTGCCGGGTAGGCTGCAAAAATAATTTGTCTGTTTAGGGTTTCTCCAACCAAAACCCGTTGGTTGACCCCCCCCCCCCCCCCCCCCCCCGACTTGTAGATTGTTTAGGATCTGAGCAGAAGAAAATGAATGGAAAAAAAAAAAAATTTTGTAAAAAAACTTGGGCAAATGATGACACAATTAAAAACTAATGTTTTTTTTTTGTATTCATTTAGAGCACAATTTAAACAATAGGGATGATATTACCAATTAGTATTAAAGCCGTTTTAAAATTCATACAATTCTTCTACCTACAGTGGCAGAATTGCAATAGAGCAGAGGGACTAACAATAGAACATGTTTGGAACCTGGTTCCAGGGAAATCTTACTATTTGGTGGGAAATTGTAGTCATGTAAATCAAGAAATACATTAAGAATTGAAGGGAAAGTTTCTGCAATCTTGAAGGGAAATTTGATTGTCTCACGGGAAATTTGGATTTTTTCCAGCCCTGTCGGCAGTGCCGGGTTGTTACATGACTGAAGTAGGTCGCAGGGCAGTGAAGAAGAGCACGTGGTCGGGTCATTGCCAGCAGGCTGCAGACCGCGCGAGGTAATAAATGGTTTTTTGATTTTTGATGTCAGTACGTGCCATCAAAATGTCGAAATGAAAACGAGTGTAAAACCCATGTTGTAAAAACGGGGGGGGGTCGACTTAATATTGCAAAAGATAGAGCAGCAAAAGCAGAATGTAATGGAGATTTTTATGCAGATGCAACAAAGGCAATGAGTTCTGAGATTACATGTATTGCAAAGTCATGACATCAAATTTTAGCCACTTGGGCTTGTATCCTAATTTGTCACTAATGAGCCCACAAACACATGGCAGGAAAAAGCGGGGAATTTGGGAAGGGTCCTTCCGGGAATCTTGACATCTCGCGGGAAATGAGGAGGGAGAGAGAAGAGAACGAAAAGGAAAATGGAGAGACGAGAGGAGAAGAAAATAAAAATAAAAGGATAATTAAAATTGAAGTACGATGTAAGTTTTTTCTCCAAAAATTTAAGGTCCAAAAATAAATCAATATAAATTCTTCGAAATGGTCGCCGTTTAGGTTCCAATTTCCTTTGCTTATCATCCGCCAGCCGCTGAGCTCCGTACAGTTAGCAGTCTGGTCTGAACTACCGGTACATGGGAAAAAAACACTGCATGATTAAAAAATGTCAGGAAATGCCCAAAGCCTTATAACGACTGCCGAATTTGGAGTTCCATGTAAAATACAATTCTAGGCCATAAAATTCCTATCAGGTTACCCGGGCAGGGCTGGAAAAAAATGTAAATTTCCCGGAAGACGAATATGATTTCCAGCCGCGGATCAGCTTCCAATACAAACAAAATTCTTCACCTCCAAATTTTAATTCCTAAAGGTCCGGGGGTCGGCGTTTAGAAAACCAGCTTCGCGCGCGATTTTTCGGCAATTCCGCATTTTTCTCGCACTGATGAAATCGGTATTTTCAAAACTAAGCGCTCGAAAATATGACGCGCCGAATTCACGTAATTACGCACCCTAACACTAAAGGGTCCTGGTAGGCAACATATCCAAGTTAAGAGCGTAAATCACTCAACTTTCGGACGATCATGTCGATCACAAAAAAAGGTTGCCGACCTATAATTCTCTCCCAGACCCTCTTTTAAAATGATTGGCGTAAAAAATACAAATATTCTCCAAGCGTGTCAATCATAAATAATTGCATGGCCCGACATTGTCTCGAAAATCGGACTGTAGCGCTTTTGTGTTCTTCTGGTTCAATTATTTACAATTAAAGCAATTACTGGCCCCCATGTATTAAATGGATTCAAACAAACAACACAGTGAGCATAGCTTCCGTACATATGTTAAGTGTAAGTAAAACAAAAAGAAACAACGGTAATTAAGTCAGAATATTTTTAAAAAAATCATTTCGGAAATGACTAACATAAATTTGAAATCCTAATAAATATCATGTGTTTTATGCTATACGGTCATTTTAGCTTGAAAAACTGTTACAAAATGGTCGACGGTGAACCCCGACGGCATGGCCAACGCGGTGTGATTTGACACACAAAAATGATTAAGAACTAAGTTGAATATTAACCGGTATTGCCAAATTTGGGGTCAGAAATACACGTGGGTGACAGAAGTGACGCTACTTACAGATCTTGAGAAATGCAGTCATGTTATTAACACATTTGTTTTCCCGATTCCCGAGGATTATTTTAAAAAAATGTTCTTAATTTTCAAGTTCCAGTTTCTTCCGGTCCAAAAAATCCCTGGATTTTATTATGATGGCGCACAAGACAGCATCCGATAGGTCAGCACAGAGGTCAGCGGAAATTAAAGACCCAAATAAAATCTGGAAAGGCCCGCGAAACGAGAGTACAGGAGCATACTATATGAAGGGAGAGCTCATGATCGCGGTCGCTATGTGGTGATTACAATTCCGGTCATAATGAGGAAACATTTTGGGGGAGAGAGGGGGCTTAGGGTATGTGGAAATCATGATAGTGGTGGGGGGTCAGGGACACAAAAAATCAACAGATTGTATGCTGAATTATTTGGCAGTGGTACTACAGAATTGTGTTGGTGTTTTTTGTCTCTCCCCCCCCCCCCCGCCCCGGAGTAGGAGGGAAGAGGGCTTGGGTAGCGGGGTGGGGGAGGTAAATGGGGGATGGCTAAAAAAATCGCCTCCTGCCTGTCTTGCAATTTCTTCAGAATAGATGTCCTTTGATGCATTTAAGTCTTTAGGAGAAACTTAGGAGAAAATATACAGGCAGTGTTGCTTTTTTTTCAATGCAAATTCGCTGAAAAACATAGTTGTTAATGGTCCAATTGAAAGATAATAATGAATTGAACAAAAAATAATAAATAATGAATATCTATGGATTCTCCACTCGTCGTGTAAATTGTAAAAATCTCCAAACAAGAAACTTAAAAATCAAGTGTGCAGGGCCTAGGGTGTCTACCTGTCTTACAGCCAAAAGGAAGTAACTTTGCTACATGGACTCATTTAGAGGATCATTAAGTGATGTTGAGCAAAATTGTTTCTACATCTGTCCCGAGTTCATTTTTGCTTGTTCGAATTATCTAAACAGGTATGGACCCCATTTACGGTTAGAGGGGCTATGTAGTCTAGAATGGGCGGCCGAATACATGGCCTAATCAAAACATAATTTGCATAAAAGTACCGAAATCGCTCCCGGACCGAATTAACGGCTAAACCAAACCAGATGTGTAATGTGTTTAATACTAAAATTACAGAACTTGTACATATGGCTTTGGACATTAATTTGTGCATATCTTGTATTCCGGTGAAAATTGTACATTTTGACCGCACTTTGGTGTGGATCACACACAGACAAAACACCGCTGCGACATGTGCGAGTGTTCTCATAATGAATTGTTCTATATTAATTCGCTTTTGCGATCCAATTTCGTTTATCTGTTGTTCTGGTTAAGCCGCGCAATAATCCTTAGTAGAAAGGAACACTTTCTTCATAAGAGTGTAAGAACCTCACTTTCATTATCTGTACTGTTATTTAAACGCTGATTTTGTAATTTCAGATATTGGAGATCCCAATTTTAAAAACATGGTTGATCTGTCACGTGGAATATGTGGTGATCAGGGAAAAGAATTATAAAAATGGGGCATGCAAGTGGCTGTCTTTGATGTACCCGTATTATTCATTTTTCCTGTTTCATTCATCACCACTTCGTTTTAGTTTAAAGCTTCCGCGGTTGGAATAGTACCCGAGCTTCGACAGCTGAGCCAGTAAGGAAATAACAACGGCCTCATAATGCAGTAGGGGGAGCACGCAGCAACCAGCTCTGCTATGTCCGATGACATATAGATGGCATAGCAATATGGCAGATATAATTGGATGGCCAAAACAAATACGGTTGACGCAATTGTCCAATGGCGGTGCCCTGTGGGGTCACCAATGCTGAGGACTACGTCACATTATTTCTTCGACTACAATTGGGACGATTCCATTGGTGGCAAAAGGGTGAGCACAGCTTCGTAATATTTGAACATCTTGTTGCGCCTTTGAATGAGAATATCATTTGTCTGGATACGTTCTGCTGCTAAAAAATAATTACTTTATGTCGTAATCAATTGGCAAACGATCTATACATGCATATATGTGAAAGTAGGCCGACATTGCACGTTTCCCTTGTCGCATTATTTCCCTTATGCGCCACATAGTTCATCTCAATCAGACTGCATTGTGGTTGAAAAAGCATCTTGTCAAGGCACGTTTTCAATGTCCAACAAAACAAAATGGAGGACAAGCCCGAAGGTAATTTTCGAATTTGTAAAGTGTACACAACGGGATCGACTACAAAAGAAGATTCAGAACAAGCAGCATACACTCAAGAATACCTATAATGGAGTTATTGTTATGTAAGAATAACGATCCAAACCCCCTTTACGACCACACCTAAACAAAAACAAAGTGTTGCATAAAAGTTGAACGCGACCGCCCGTTCTGAGAAGCTTAACTCCTCTATCCAGATAGCAGGCGAAGCAATGCTATCTGCAGATGAGTTTCTCGATCAAAATTGTGCTGACGAGACGGGCAGTTAAAATATAGTCAGGTGATAAAAGTCATGGCATGCTTAGCAGGACTGAACTTGGCCAAGAAATTATTACTTCCAACTATAATACTCCGCATTGTTCGAGCGCCAAACTCTGAACCAGTGTCACTGCATTTTAATTTTTATTATATGAACATGATGAAAGACTTCACAACAATCATGAATCTTCAATTTAAGCGTGACGATTAATTCAATAGGGTTCATGCAGAACATGATCTAACTTTGCAAGATTACAGGTTATTATACAATTTTGAATTTCAATAGATGTTTTACAGTATCAGACTTTGTTAAGCATGCTATGTAGTTTTTGACTGCATGACTGTCAATGTCACTCACTGACTCAGTCATGTTTATTATTTGTTGACTTCAAATCATTGATTGAATTTCACTTGCAACATGTACTTTGAGTTTTAACTCAAAATATTAAGATTTAATGGATCAGAATTAATGTCAGGTTTTGAATATAGCAAAGAGTACACACGTACTGATACGAGGAGGTTGGAACTCTAACTCAATTAAAAGTCAAAATGTTCCTGTGTTAAATCGTCGTCTGATAGTCAATATGGCGGATTGTGACGTCCGTGACCTCAAGTTCGTGCTTGTAAATTCCAGCTCCGTAGAAGATTTAACGGTCTCAAATTGTACCTTCAGTGCGAGATTTTAAGTATATATTACATAAGCATCAAAACTAGACATTAAGGTGCTAAGAGAATCACGATATACACACTAATTACATGGTCTTAATTGGACGTAAACATTGGAGTAGAGTTATCACGATTCGAGGTCTTTCGCACCGACGAAAGCACTTTATCATAGGCCAGACGTCATGGGCAGGACTTCCGGCGAACAGATAGAGATTCATGAAATTGCAAAAATATCAAGTGCAAGAGCTGGAGAAACCTGGCTACATAGAACCATTTTTAGGATCAAAAGAGAAGTTCTTTTTAGAACTTTAAAAAAGGTTCAGGGACAATTTGACAACCAAAAATGGTTCTTTGTAAAACTGAAAATGGTTACGATTTTATCAATTTTGGATGGCCATTTTTCAGGGACGACGCTCAGATGGGGCCACGGTAAAAAGCTTGAAAAATGCCCAAAATTTTTTCTCCCACCTATACAAGCCCCCGCCGAAGAAAATGACGGCTTGCGCAAATAACAGCGACTATGGGAAATAATCACCAAATTTTGGTAAAAAGCACGATTTTGGGGCCGAAAATTGATTATAATCTCATGATTTTGGATATCTCCTCCCCCTCCCCCGCAAAAAACACCCCCCCATCAAACCCCCCCCCCCTCAAAATTCACTTGCGAAACTTTGAAGGTTCTGGGACAGAGAGGACAACTTAAGAACCATTTATCTTAACGTGTAGAACCCGGAAAATATTGATGGAATGCATAAGATTATTTTAAAATGGTTTAATATTTGCAATTGTAAATGAAAATAACACAAAATTAGGCCTAGGCCTATAAAATAACACAATTATAGTCCTTATCAGTCCCGGTTTCATGATCTGGGCTTACAAGCCTCCCTAGGCACCCACCCCCCCCCCCTCCCCCGGGCCCGGCAATCCTCTCTGTATGTGTCCTATCAATAAGTGTTCTCCGTTATATAGGGTCCACGTTGCCAGTCCCTTCAGCCGACAGCACGCATCATTCATTTCAAAGCTTCATTCAGCCATATCTTTGGTCACGGTTTTCGGTATGTGTTGACATTTTTTCCCATGGGAGTGCACACTCTCATGGGCCCGGGGAGGGGGGTACTCGACCCAAGATTTGGGTACTGTGTGCCGTCCGCCGGGTAAAAAAAATCGACCCAATGTTTATAGTGACCAATGTACAAAAATATGACCCATTTATATAGTTGGTTCCGAAATTTCGCCCATTTTATAGGGGCTTTGAAAGGACTCGCCGATAAGGAATGGAGGACTCCCCTATAGTTTTCATGAGAGAGATGAACTTTAAACGTTCCGCATCTTCAAAGGGCCTGTCAAAGTTATAATAACGTTTGCTTTTGCCGGTTTTCAAAAATCTCACTTTACTCACAAATGCCCTCAATAAGTCGGTTTTATGTAAATTAATAATACAGGCTTCATGGGTATTGAAATTCAATATGAACCCTTTCCCCCCCCAAGAAGCACAATGCCGCTTTGCAGGATGTGCTATATTATTTAACAACTTATATGGTGGCTTCTGGTTGCATTGGGGTGAAAGACCTCATTTTGGCATTTTTGGTTTTCCCTGGGGGCCGAACACTCAATGATTGCCAGAAACAACAACAACAACCTATTACATAGATACCATAATATACCACAGCACTATGTGGTAAGCATGTTAATCTATCAAGGGCTTCAGTTCAGTATCCGTTGAATGAGCACTGTTAACAACGCTGACCATGTCCTTCTGGGTATCAAAATCATACTAAAAACAGGTGATGGTATTGCTCCATACAATGGTGAATGAACCGCTATTATCTGTGCCATGAGAATTGTTATTTTATTAGCTCATAGTGCTAGCTAGCTTGCTCATGATATCCATAGCGCGGTCATGGGCCATGCTTTATGTGGGCCATTTTGTTGTATTCCATAGTCCTGCTTGGTGATAAGACGGTGTAGTAATCCAAATCTCAGTAGCCATAAGCTAATGTATTTGGGTATTGTATTATAAAGGGCTGCCTCATACATGTAGTCTCTCTGTAGCTTATGAAGGACAAAAGCAATGGTCTA